>PVIC010014496.1:0-36504 GCA_004025085.1 Thryonomys swinderianus | reverse complement strand
CGCCGCATACCACAATGCTGGACGTGGTGGCTCACGTCTGTAATCCCAGCACTCAGGAGACAGAGACAGGAGGATTGCTGAGTTCGTGGCGGCTTGCCTGGGCACCATAGTGAGCTCAGGGCCAGCCTGAACTACAAAGCAAGACCCTGTCTCAAAAAGAAAAAAAAAAAAAAGAAGTTCATGTGGCTCACTTTGACCCATACTCAGCTGGTCCCTAGGCAGAAAGCATGGCAGAAGGGCAGGGTGGAGGAGAATTGCTTGTCTCATACAATGAAGGAAACACAGTGAAAGGAGGATCTGGGGAGGGAAGTATTCTTGGCCAGGCTATATTCTCCATGATTCACCTCTTCCTCTTACCGGGGCCTAAAATGTCATCTATAAGCCCTGCAATCCAATCACTTTCCAAAGGTCCCACCTACAATCCCGCAAGACTTTTTTGGAGTGTGTCTGGACATAAAGCATAGCATTTCCCCCCTGAACCACCAAAATACCATGTGTATCTCTTTATAAAAAGATATATTTAGTCCATCTCAAAAAGTTACAAAAGTCCTAAGAGTTCCAGAATTGCTGAATAATCCATTTCCAAAATCTTTGAGACTTGAGGTAAACTCTTAGCTGTGAACCACTGTACAAAGCAAAATGTAGTTGCCCCCTGCGAACTTTCAATAGTGCAGGGTGAACATTCTTGTCCCCAAAGTGAGAAATGAGACAGAAAGGAATGAGGACAAAACAATACAAAAACCCTGCAGTGTAACATTGAATCTTGTAGTTCCATATCCATCATCATGAGAAAATTGTGCTGAGATGTTATCTCCAAAGGGCTTGGAGAGTCTTGTCACTACAAAGTTGCTGGTGTTTATAGCTTTCGTGGTTTTTCTCTTGGGTTGGGTTTGCTCTGTCCAGCTTTCCTCAGGTGTTCCATCCTTCTTAACCTCTCCACCTTCTTGAGGTCTCCGCTGTACTTTCAGCTTTACTCACACAGCTTCATTATCTGCTCTATGAAGGGCACACTGCCTGGCCTTCCAGAGTTTCTGAAATCTGTTTAGAAGCCCCCTCTAGTGCATAATTTTTGCATTCTGCATAGCTACAGAGACAGAATACAGGGAAAATGCCATTATGGTATGCTGTCAAGTTATCAATAGCCAGGGCCCCTTGTACCATGGTAACAGAATCCAAAGTTATAAATTTAATTTCAGGGAAAGATTATTTAGGCAGCCACTAAAGGGGATTGAAAGCAGCCATCCTAGGCTGAGCAGAAACCACATTAAGCCTCTTCCATCCCACTAAGTTTTGCAGCAGCTAAAGATGTGTAGCTGTGTGTTAATAAGGCCCTGAACAGTGATACATAATAATTCCCATTATTAGTCCACTCTGCTCTTGACAATCACAGCTCCATGTACTTTCCCAAGCGTCATCCCCATCAAGTAGCCTTAGTTCCTTTTCACTAAACTCTTCACTTTCTCAAGTGGTACCACACCTATGTTGGAAGCACAAGGCCCTGAGTTCAATCCCCAGTACTGACCTTTTCCTTTCACAATCCCCCTTTATGTTTAGGATTTTACAAAAGACTTTATAGACTATATGAGAGGTACCAGTCCAGCCTAAGTGCTAGAGTGGTCCTTCTTAGGTTTATTATGAAATAAATGTCTTGCTGGGCTCACATTTTTGTTTTTTTCTTCATATTTCCTAACAGCCACTGTTCTAGAGCATGAGACTCTGGGACTCTCTCCTTTATGTTTTAATGTTAAAATTCTTTATTGGTACATTTTATATGCACATCATTATCACAAATAATATTGAAAATTTGTACCAGTGCATGATATGACTTCTCATCTTTTTCCATTCCTGTGCCCACCCTACAATCCCCCACTCCTTAGATACATAAGCTCTCTTTCCTTTTTTTAACCATTGAATCTTTTATTTTCCTTGTTTATTTGTTTCTACCCCCTTTTCCCTCTGATTATTTTCTATTTGACAATATTTATCATACATTTTAGAACTTATTTATATCTTTAATCTCTCATACCAGAGAAATTATATGATATTTCTGCATCTGTAACCTATTTATCTCACTTATGAGTATGTCTTCAAGGTATGTTCATTTGAGTATAAATGACTCAAATTTGTCATTCCTTATGATAGAGTAATATTCCATTTTATTTTAAAAAGAAAAACATATCTTCTTTATTCAGTCTCCTGTTGATGGGTATTTGGTCTGTTTCCAAGATTGAGCTACCACAAACTGTGCTACTGTACACATGGGTGCACATGTGTCATTATGATATGAATCTTTTAATTCTTTCACTTATATACCTAGCAAAGAAATAGCAGGATCAAATATGACCCCTAATCTAGTTTTTTGAGGAATCTCCACACTGATTTGCATAGTGGTTGTATCAGTCTACATTTCTACCAACAGTGAAGTTTTCCTTTCTCCCCTCAGTGTTGCCAGCATTTGTTGTTAGTTGACTTTATGATATCAGCCATTCTTTGTGGAGTGAGGTGGGATTTCAGTGAAAAACAGCTTTTTTCATCTGCATCTCTTGAGTTACCAGTGACGTTGAACATCTCTTCATAGGCTTCTTGCCTGCTTTCACTTCTTCTGAAAAGTGTGTGTTTATTTCAGATGCTCATTTTTTAATTGGGCCTTTAAATTGGGGGGGGGGTGTTCTACATACTCCAGGTAGCAGCCCTTTGTCAGAGAAGCAGCTGGTAAAGATTTTTTCCATATTGTAGGTTGTCTGTTCACTCTGCTGGCATTTTCTCCTGCTGTGCAGAAGCTTTTTAATAAAAGGAGATCCCAGTTGTTGATTCCCTCTGGTAGTTCCAGTGCTGCTATTTTGTTCTTAAAGTCTTTCCTTAATGCAACGTCTCCAAGAGTTCTACCTAACCTATTTTCTAGCAGAATAAGTTTTTCTGTTTTGATATTTAGGTCTGTAATCCACTTTTAGTTTAGTTTAGTGCATGGAGAAAGAGATAGATCTAGCTTTAGTCTTTGGCACATTGAAACCCAGTTTTTCCCGCCCCTTTTGCTAAATAGGCTACCTTTTCTGCAGTAAGGGTGTTTGGCTCCTTTGTCAAAGATGAGGTAGCTTAATATGTCTGGAGTTGTTTCTGGATCTTCTAATCTGTTCCAGCGATCCTCTGGTCTGTTTCTTTGCTAGTACCATGCAATTTTTAATCACTGTGGCTTTGTAGTATAGTTTTAAATTGAGGCTTGTGATACCCTATGGGAGGCTCGGGAAGGGAATGTAACTAGGACCTTTGCATTAGGTTCTAGTCCTCTGTGAGTTGATGGCAAAGTGTTTAATAATTAGATAGAAATGAGGTTTAGAGAAGATGCTGAGCTTGGGCCTGATCCATGCAGCTTTTGGCAACAAGGAGTACAGATCAGAGCCTGACACACCTTTTATCCCCCCAGACCCAAGCTGCCACATCTTTTGTTCCATACATTCCAAAAGACCTAAATTGAGGAGGACAGGGAAGACACGACAAGTCCCTGAGGAGTTATGCAGATGAAGATCTCACAGGACAGGGGCGACACCCACAATAGTCCTTTAGAAGTTATGCAGATCCCAATTCAGTTCCTCCTGGAAGTAACACAGCATGTGGGAACATCCAGTCCCTGTTGTTGCCAGAGGCAAAGGGTCAAGTCCCCAAGTCCATCTGCAGGCAGGAATGCTTGATCTGGTCACAGTCTCTCGACAGTGCAGTTATTTCTTCCACAAAGGATTGTTCCCAACAATACCCCCTGCCATGATCTTGTGGCCTAGAATTGCTTTAGAATTTGTCTGGAGTCTCAAAGCAATCTTTCATTTTTTAAATTTTGAGTCCTTGGAGGGTGGAGCATTGTGACACCTTCTCTCTGGCTGTTTCTGAGTTCTCCCTGAGCTCCTGCTTCCAGGAAAGAAGCTGTTTTATTGGTTTGACCTGACAAAACTGTTGGGATTTGCTCATTGAATCCCTTTGAAAATAATTCAATTATTAATCACTTCTACTGGTTCAACAGCTGACTTTTAGAAAAAAATTGCTTCTGCTTCACTAGACAGAAAGATCATTGCCTTCTATTACAAATTTTCTCATGCTCTTTGCCACAGGACAGCTTCAATAAGAGTTTCACTTTTAGAGCTGGGGATTTAGCTTAGTGGTTCCAGCATCTGCCTTGCAAGCACAAGGTCACAAGTTTGATCCCTGTTAACCACATACCACATGGCGGGGTGGTGGTTTATGCCTATAATCCCAGCTCTCAGGAATCAGAGGCAGGAGGATTGTTGTCAGTTCCAGGCTTACCCAGGCAATATAGTGAGCTCAGAGCCAGCCTGAACTACAAAGTGAGGCTCTGTTCCAAAACAAAAACAAAAACAAAAAAACACTTTTAGGAACTTTTTACATATGAATCAGTTGTTTTAGGCACTCAGTTTCATAGGACATTTTTTTTTTTTTTTGAGACAGGGTTTCACTTTGCAGTTCAGGCTGGCCCTGAGCTCACTATGAAGCCCAGGCAAGCCTCAAACTCAGCAATCCTCCTGTCTCTGCCTCCTGAACGCTGGGATGACAGGCGTGAGCCACCATGCCTGGCTCATAGGACATATTTTAAAATCTGCAAGGGCTATTACTGAGCACCACCTAACTTGGTTAAGAAAGTTATCCCTTACTTTCTCAACAAAAATACAAGGAAAAAGAGTACTTTTTAAAATGATGATAACCATGAGTTTTCTTTTCTACAACTTGAAGTTTGAGAAAAGGCTAGTGTAAACTGTTGCTTTAGAAAGTGAGATTTCTTTGGCATATTTAATTTTAGATTACCTTAGGCAGAAATCCTAAACCCATTAGTTTATTAAAGAGGTAAGTTTGATTTAAAAATTTAGCAGAAAAATGCTAGAGATGACTTGTTGGAAATTTGTACTAATGTAGTTTTAGGTCCTATTTTGAAGCGATGGTACCTCTTTTTATTGCTCAACTTTTTTTTTTAGTTTATTTTTAATTTTATTGGTCCATTGTATATACACATCATGATCACACTCAATATTAAGAATTTGTACCAGTATATGACATGATTTAATTCTCATTTTCCCATCCCCCTACGCACCCCACAACCGCCCACCCCATAAATACATAAGCTTTGTTTCCCTTTTTTATTACCATCACATTTTTCCTTTACCCCTCGTTACTCACTCCACCACATTTCCCTTCACATATTCTCTATTTCACAATATCCATCATGCATTCTAGAACTCATTAACATCTTCAGTTTCTCATACTAGAGAACAGATATAATATTTACACATCTGTGACCTATTTATTCCACTTATGAGAATGTTCTGAAGATACGTGCATTTAAATATGAATGACTCAAACTTATTCTTTAAGGTAGAGTAATGCTCCATCTTATAGAAAAAGCACATCTTCTTTATCCAGTCTCCAGTTGATTCGTCAAATTTTTAAAAACCAAATATTTGTGTACTATAATAATGTGTAAGACAAAATATTGTGCAAATAGTGTTCACTATTTAGTATTTCTGACTCAAGAATATGAAATGGGATAAGAGTAATGATCATGGAAAGTGATGTACTCTGCTAATATAGCTGGGATTTTTTTGAAAGGAAAAGAATCCATACTTTAATTTTCCATATTATTATTGGCAACCTAGCCCTGATCTTGAAAATTAAATTTATAATGACAGTTTTAAATATCCAAGTCATAGCTCTTTAAAAAGTACGAGCTAGCTGGGCATGGTGGCTCATGCCTCTAATCCCAGCATTCGGGAGGCAGAGACAGGAGGATTGCTGAGTTCGAGGCTTGCCTGGGCTACATAGTGAGCTCAGGGCCAGCCTGAACTACAAAGCAAGACTGTCTCAAAAAAAAAAAAAAAAGTATGAGCTAACAAGGGTTAACTCTGAGTATCTATTATCATGAATAAGACAATTCACCTTTCTTATTGTTTTCATGTTCTACTATTGGAAATTTTCCAAATAAATTTAATATACCAGATAGTCACTACCATGTATTTAGAAGAAATGATTTACATGCAATATTTCAAAATCTTATATAAAACATTTAATAATCTTACTAAATAAAAGTAATCTTATACTTAAGCTTATAAATATTTTAAAACAGTGAGTTGCACTGTTTTATTACACAAAATAAAAGCAATATTTAAAATCATTTCACATTTAATAAATAGGTAAGTTTTGAATGTTCTTCTACACATGTGTTAATGGGAGCAGTAAGAATTCATTTAACTTTCACTGCCAGTCTAGGAAAAATGCTTACCATTTAATTACTAAGATGTGACATTCTGTATTCTTAGGAGCCCACCTGTAGTCAGATAGCTAATGGAGAGAGAATAAAACATATACTGAAAACAAAAATGAGGCCCCAACAGCATATTTGTTATATATTTCTCACAAATTAAATTGCTTACATTAGTATTTATTGATTCTGACTGCACCGCAGGGAATATTTATCTTCTCTACATATAGACAAAGTCAGGCAAAGAATTACAATACATGTTATGTATTACGGTGTACATTTTACTTTGGGTGTAGAATTGGATTAAATACTTGTTACCCTTAGTTCCCACAGCAAACAAAGACTACATGTCATTTGGATACACTTGGTCAGTAAACACAAGTAGAAGCTGCCTCAAACTTCAAATGCTTTAAAAATAAAACACACTCAAAGTTTCACATTAGTATTTGAAGTTTAGACTTTTCACGTACTGATTTAACTCTTTACATTTATCTTTGTGCAGAATTGGGATTGCAGCTATGAGTTATACTAAAATACTTTATAATACTTGTTCCAGGTTTACTTCTTCGAATGTCCACATCTTCATCTCTCCCACATTCTTTTATTATTATTATTTTTTAAGACAGAGTACCACTTTGTAGTACAGGCTGGCCCTGAGCTCACTATGTAGCCCAGGTAAGCCTCAAACAGCCATCCTCCTGCCTCTGCCTCCCAAGTCCTGGGATTACAGGTGTGAGCCACCAGGTCTAGCCTCCCAAATTCTACATGGTAAGGTCTCTTCCTATTTTTCCGTCATTTAAAAGCTGAGAAAATATTTATTTCATTTTCTTAAACTTGATTATCAATAGGTCAATCAAATTTATATTTCAACGAGACTCAGCTAATACTTTAGTGTGACCAACAACTTCTCTTTTTTAGAACTTTTACTCCTAACTAGAAAGTAGGCATGTTCAAGTACATAATAAAGTAGTTTGAAAGACTATTGTATTCAGAAAACTATACAATAATAATTAATATGAATTTTGTTTCTTAACTAGAAAATAGGCATGTTCAAGCACAAATTATTTTGAAAGACTACAGTATTCAGAAAACTATACAATACTAATTAATATCAATTTTGTTTAATATTAGGATGTCTATAATGTATGTATTGATAAGAGAGAGGAAAGCAGAAAGGACTTGTCTTTAGAAATCCTGGCATTTTAACTAATTTCATTCATACTGCATAACTATCAAGACTAGGGTAGATCCAGAGATGTAGCTCAGTGGTACCATGCCTGCGTGGTAAGTGCAAGTTTCTGAGTTTGATCTATAGTACTGCAAACAAAACAAAACAAAGCAAAACAAACAAAAAAAAAAACCCTAGAGAATAAAGAAGACCACCTGCATAAACTCGACTCAGCATTTCTTTGAGAGTATTCTTATTCAGGAAAGTAATGTAAAATAATAAATAACTATAGAAGATTCCTGTGAAACTAAGTTGTCTAGGCAAAAAATTTCCTCACCTAACAAACAGCTAATTTGTCCAATAAAAAGATTAATTGTAACAAAACCACTGAGACCGAATGCAAAACTCTTTGATTTCCTTCCTCTGAGGCACTATTTTAGATTACTATTGTTCATCCTTTCTGAAATAATGTTAATTAACTTTGTTTTGCTTGATAAACAGGTTATCCTGATGATCTTTATTTTTGGCATAAATAAGGCAATTTACAACTCTTAAGTCATTACTGGAAGTGATTGTTACTATTTGTTTTTCTGTTTTTGTTTTTTATTTCTGGAGCTGACCATCCTAGAAGAGATGGTCTCCTAGGGTGTTTACTGTGCCACTGTCTTGTGTTCAGAAGCACACTGGGGTCTCTTTCATGCTTCAGAAACACTAGAGAAACACTCTGTTTGTAAAGTTATTTATCATTTAGCTTGGGCATATACCCTAATCATAAACTATAATTTATATTTGGAACATGTTTCTGTCTCCAATTTATATTTCTAGAAACTCCATTTCTGTTTGAGTCATTGGAATTTAAGTCATTTGAATAATCTTTCTCACAGATTTTAGGAATAGGAGGAAACAACTGCAGTTTCTTTCATTGAAAATATTTCAAGGTTTTTCTGAATCTACATTCTCCTCGAACTGTGTTTGTTTTACAAAAAGACAAGATAGTAAGACAATGACATTTATTATTCCACTAATAATTGTGGCTGACTTAGCAGACTTGCTTGGCATAATTCCTCTTTTCTCCTTACAGTAGTTATATAGAATCTTCCTGAACCTTAGTGTTTGAAAGAATAGACCTTGAAGTAATGCTTTTCGCTTTTATGGGATTCGAGGAGCAGTACAACAAAGTCTTAACTCCAAATTAGCTATATGTGAACTATGTCCTTTATAAACTCTTAGTGTCAAATAAGATTTTGATGAGGACACTTTTCCTTCAAAATGATTTCTGATGAAAATTAAGTTACAATTAACATGACCTCATATAAATTTAAAAAAAAGACTTTAATGAAAGAAACTTTCCTCTTATGCATAGATTAGCTAAACACTGCACGATGCCTTTGGGCTTTGATATATTATGTGTGAATTTGGGCTTTGCAATTTTTTAAAAAATATGTTACTGTCCAGAAATGATAATAGGTGGAGAATACAGAAACTTCAGTTTTAAGATAATAAGAGAAAATATTTATAGATTTTATTTTCTAAAATATAAAACACTGCTAACACATTAAGTGACAAACCAAGAAAAGCATATACTTCATTTTAGAAAATAATTCACACTTATATTGCACAATAAATTCTATCAATTATAAAAGGAATCTACATCTAAATGAAAAATAAGCAAAAGAAACAAGCAGTTATAAAAGTTGAAATATAAAATTTACTAATTCTATGATATCTGGTACAATTTTAGTGGGTGAAAATAAAAATTACTTGTAGATAGTTAAATAGGACACACAGATAATTAATGTTAATTATTAATCTTAATAATTAAGATTAATAATCTTCTAAATACTCTTAACCTTCCTGGAACTGGTTAGTCCTTTTTTTTTTTTTTTTAGACAGGGTCTCGCTTTGTAGTCCAAGCTGGTCCTGAGCTCACTATGTAGCCCAGGCAAGCCTTGAACTCAGCAATCCTCCTGTCTCTGCCTCCCGAGTGCTGAGATTATAGACATGAGCCACCAGGCTTGGCACTGTGGTATGTGGTATTGATGGCTGGTGGGTGTGAGTCACCATGCTCAGCATTGTTGTATGTGGTTACCTAGATCGAACTCAGGACCTTGAGTTTGCAAGGCAGGTGCCAGAACCACTAAGCTAAATCTCCAGCCCAGTCTTATTTATTTATTTTTCAAGACAGGGTTTCACTTTGTAGTTCAGGCTGGCCCTCAGCTCACTATGTAGCCCAGGTAAGCCTCAAACTCAGCAATCCTCCTGCCTCTGCCTCCCGAGTGCTGGGATTATAGAAGTGAGTCACCACGCCCGGCACTGTGGTATTTGGTATTGATTGCTGGTGGGTGTGAGTCATCACGCCCAGCATTGTATGTGGTTACCGGGGATCAAACTCAGGACCTTGCTCTTGGAAGGCAGGCGCCAGAACCACTGAGCTAAATCTCCGGCCTCCCAGTCTGTATTTATTTTTAAAGACAGTGATAACCACTGTGTGATTTTTGTTATTTGAAGAGTTTGGAATAAGAAATCCTTTTTTGGTTTAAAAATACAAAAATTAATATAATTATAATTTATTTTCACAATGAAGAAATTCTACCAAAGTCTACAAGGAAGGAAATTAAGTAATGTACAGAATTAAAAGCACAATTCATATATTATATTATTACTTAATTTCTCAAAAGTTCCAGGTCTATAAGCAAGCTCGATCTAGTTTCTAAAAATTAAATTCAGAAGTACTATGTATTGTATAAACACTGAATACCATTTCATAGATACTGAGATTCTCATTCAGCACCAAGCCTCCTCCAGGTGTATTCTGGGAGTGTGCATAGGGTATGGGACGATGTTAGTGGCATCCCAGGGCAAATTAGCTAAAGAGAGTAGTTTTCCTTTCCTGGTTTTTATCTATTACACTTGTCAGAACAGCTCTGCATTTCTCTGACATTCCTGTCAAGAGAGAGCTGTACTGACAGCAAGATCCTGGGGACTGACTTAAAAAGATCCAGTGTGCCTGTGGTGTTTGTATGTCACCTACACAGCACATTTTGAAGAGGGTATTACAAAAGAATGCAAAGATGTTAAGTAGTTTCCTTATCTCTCAAAGACCTGTCAGTATTCCTGGGAAACAGCTATGGATTTAAAGCTCGCTGAGAGATAAAGGAAAAGTTAAAGGGTGATGTTCATTCTTTATGAGTGAACATGAGTTAATCAGTGAAGAGCTAAAGAATTCAGTGTGCAGCATCATCTTTAACTTCTCTCACATTAATCATCATAAAGAGAAGTAAGAACACATCATTTAAACCTAGAGATGATATTAAATAAAGGTTGTTGTTGGCTCTCATGGAAGCAATATATTCATTAAAAAGTCTTTCAATTTGTACATGAGTTTATAGTTACCAACAGATATCATTGTAAAACAAGGCATATTTATTAAGATATCAACATGATACAATAAAAAACCAATAATTATTATGGCTGCCCTTCCTCTTTTTTAAATTGTGTATTACACAGGGCTCACTATAGATAGAATCAATGGGAGATTGAATAGACATGTGCTTTTATAAAATGGAGTATTAATCAGCCATACAGAATGATAAATTTGAGTCATTTATACTGAAATGGATGCACCTTGAGTACATACTCATAAGTAAAATAAATAGGACACAGGTGTGTAAATGCCACATCTTTTCTCTAGTATGAAAAACTGAAAGTGTAAATGAATCCCAAAATGTATGACAGGTAATGTGAAATAATAAAATGTTCAAAAGGGAAAGGAGCAGGTAGGGGAAGCTAAAGAAGGGAAAACAAATTGAGAATTAAAAAGTTTGTGTAGAGGGGTGGTAGTTTTGGGTAGGGCAGAGGAAAGGGGGAAAAATGAAAATCAAGATGTGTCATGAAAGGTACAAATTCTCAGTTTTGAATGTAATTTAATGTATATATAAAATGTGCTAATAGAGTACTGGAGCCCAGGGCTGTGGCCTGCCGCTTGGCCCCCATTCCACGCCAGAGCTGCGCAGAGACAGGTCAGGCAAGCATCATGCAGGGGAGCTTGCAGGGAACCTAGACAACAAAGGGGGCCTGTGCCATTATCAGTGCCTAGGACTGTGCCTGTTTCCACCCAGATCAAGCCAGAGGCCAGTGACAACAGACTGGGTAAGTAAAACATGGTGGAAATAGAGCAGTGAGTCAGCAGAAAGATGCCATAGACAAGCAATTGGGCCTGCAACTCTTCTAAGTCCTAGGGGAGTCCAAAAGCTCTTGGAATCTTCATTTCTTCTGGCCCAAACTGGATATAACTGTTACATGGAGAACCTCTAAAGACATCACCTGGTACTCTGTGGACACTGAATGAGTACCGTTCTAGTACTAGAACCTGTACAGAGGCCTTCAGTTACTTCCTTTGCCCAGCCCACCACATCAAAGAAATCACTCACTAGAAGGGTGAGGGAATCCTGTTGACCACAGCCATCGGTGAGTTGGTGGAGTCAGATTAACCCACAAGAGCCTGGACTCTTACAGAGTTGAAAACCTTAGGGGCTCATTAAACTCAATTTAGACATTATATTCAGAAACTAAATAAGGGATGATGGATGTCTCTTTTTGGCTAATGTGCTTAGCTTGGTATATTGTTATTCCTGATTCTTATGCTATTGTTATTCTTTGATTTCTTCAGTCTGATATTACTATTGTTTTTTTCACTGTGCTACTTTGCTGGTACTGAATCTGTCCAACTCTCTAGATTTCTGTCTTCTTTTTTTGAGACAGGGTCTCACTTTGTAGTCCAGGCTGGCCCTGAGCTCACTCTGTAGCCCAGGCAAGCCTCAAACTCAGCAATCCTCCTGTCTCTGCCTCCTGAGTGCTGGGATTACAGGTGTGAGCCACCATGCCCGACACTGTGGTATGTGGTATTGATTACTGGTGGGTGGGAGTCACCACGCCCAGCATTGCTGTATGTGGTTACTGGGGATTGAACTCAGGACCTTGCACTTGCAAGGTAGGCACCGGCACCACTGAGCTAAATCTCCGGCCTTAGATTTCTGTCTTAATTACTTTTATCTTTACAGAAGAGGGGATCTAGTTTTTGGTTTGCCTTCTATTGCTAGGTCCCCCATTCTCCTTTTGTTCCCACACCTTCTCCTATCTTCTAGTCAGAACCAATACCCAGAAGTAAAAGGCTCCCAGGCTGCCCTAATTCCTCTTCTTTATTATTATAAGAAGGTATACAAAGTCTCCAGTCATCCTGCAGTTCTCAGTCAGTACTGCCTTATGTAGGTCCTTTTAGCCTCTGTTATCCTCTGGCATATATGAGGTTCTCAAGATCTATCTGATCTTTATAAATCTTCTAACCCTATTTCTGAACTTTTATTCTCCTTCTGTCTTCCTACTTCCCCAACTCTCCAGTGACCTTTTATTCCCAAAGGGTACTGGTGGGACATTTAAGGGCTTGTATATATTTGCATATAGAAGTAACTAATGAGTTCAACGTCTTCAGAATAGAAGTGTTCAAAACTTTTCACTTCCTTTACTGTATTCAATACTGTTGATGCTATAATTGTATTATGGCAACAAAAATAATGTGATTGTTCTGATCAAAAACCTCCCATGATATGCCAGAACTGAGAACTCTCAAGGGTCATTACAGATTCAAGGAGGAAAACCCAGGAAGGAGCCACTTCCTAGTCAGTAAGAGACTTACAACAAACATTGTCCAGACACCAGGCAAATAATTAAACAAATAAAATTAGTAACAACAAAGGAGTAGAAATGAGAAAAAACTCAAAAAGCCAGACACAAAGATCACCACCCTAGGGAAATTCAGGGAAAAGGGAAATAGAGCAAACAGAAACTCAAACACCAGGACTTTTTGAGATGGTAACAAAGCAGATCTACTAAAATGGAAATTAGAACTCATCTCTGAGATGAAAACAGAGATACTGCCCACAGTGAAAGATTTTATTAAAGAAAAGATCAGCAAGATGATAGAATCTAAAATAGCAAAAACAATGGAACCTTTTAAACAGCTTCAAGCAGAGTTCCATGTGATGAAGAAGGAGAATGGAAGTTTGTGAAGTAGGACGAATGCAGCAGAGAATCAAATTTCAGACCTAGAGGACAAGATGGAAGACAAGAAACAGGAAAGACATAATTGATGGAAAATGGCAAGGGACTATAAGAAATCAATCCAACAAGCTTTAGACAATTCAAAGAAGAATAGCAGAAGACTGATTGGAGTCACTGAGGAGGCAGGAGACAATAAAGGACAGAAAAAAAAATGTTGACAGATATAATGGCAGAAAAGTTCACAGAAAAAGAATTAGACATACAGACAAATGAGACTTATAGGACTCCAAAAGATCATGACATAAAACTATCTATACTTAGATGTATAATTATCAAGGTTCCAGATATACAACAAAAGAATGAAATACTGAAAGCAGTTAGAGAAAGGAAAACAAAATGCCTACAAAGGGAAGCCCATCAGGATCACAGCAGAATTTTCAACAGACATATTCAACTCAAGAAGAGCCTGGAGTGAGGTGTTTCAAGCATTACAGGAAAACAACCTCTAACCTAGATTGATGTATCTGCAAAACCATCTTTCAGAGTTGATGGGGACGTAAGATACTTTATCACAAAAACAAAACCTGCACTCTAAAACATTCTAAAGAAATCTAGGGGAAAAAAACACAGAAAATTACAAACCCATGAGACCTAACAGAGTGAACTTACTAGGCCAAACAAGAAACTAAATGGAAAAGGGCAAAAGCAAGGAATAAAAGAACCAAGAACAGGAAAACATGGCAGCTCTATATCTGTCCATATCAGTCATAACCATTAATGTCAGTGGACTCACTGGGCCAATTAAAAGACACAGACTGGCAGATTGGATCAAGTAGCAAGATCCTACAATTTGCTGTGTACAGGAAACACACCTAATCCAGAAAACAAAAAACGACAAAAAAAAAAAAAAAACATGGACTGAAAATAAAGGATGGAAAACGATTCTCCATGCCACAGGAAACTGCAAAAAAGCAGGAGTAGCTATCTTGTTTATAGGTAAAATAGATTACATAGCAAAACTAGTTAAGGGAGACAAGAAGGGTGCTATATTCTCAGACAGGGAACAATCCAGGAAAAAGTAATAACAATCATAAACATTTATGCACCAAACAGTAATGCACCTAACTATATAAAACAAACATTAATGGACACGAAAAGCCACATAACCACTAATACAATAGTAGTAGGGAACTTCAATACTCCACTGTCACAAATTGATAGATTGACTGGACAAAGAATCAATAAGGAAATACTTGAGCTAAACCAAATTTTTGAACAAATGGTCTTAATAGATGCTTACAAAGTCTTTCACCCTACAAAGACAGAATATACATTTTTCTCAGCTGCTCATGGATCATTCTCCAAAATAGATCACATCCTAGTTCATAGCACCGTTTTAAGTAAATGCAAAGGAATTGATGTTATCCCCTGCATCCTGTCAGACCATAGTGCCTTGAAACTGGAGCTGAATAGCAAAAGAAATTCCAAGATCCTCACAAACAATGGAAATTGAACAACACTCTGTTGACCAACCAGTGGGCCACAAAAGAAATTAAAGAAGAAATTAAACAGTATCTACAACTAAATGACAATCCCAGTACAACATACAGGAATTTATGGGACATAATGGAAATAATTCTATGAGGGATATTCATAGGTAAGGAAGAAGTTAAACTGTCATTATTTGCCAATGATATGATTCTCTAAATAGAAGATCCTAAAAACTCACCCAAAAGACTTCTAGATTTAATCACCAAATTTAGTATTGTAGCTAGATACAAGGTCAATCCTCAAAAATCAACAGCCTTTGTATATACAAACAACAGATGCACTGAAAGAGAAATTGGGGAGTCAATCCCTTTCACAGTATCACCCAGAAAAATGGAATATCTAGGAATTAATCTAACAAAAGAGTTGAAAGACCTCTACTCTGAAAAGAACAGCACTCTGAAAAAGGAGATAGAAGAGGATATCAGAAAATGGAAACACATCCCTTGTTCCTGTGTAGGGAGAACTAATGTCATCAAAATGGCTATACTCCCACAACTACTATACAGATTTAATGCAATTCCAATTGAAATCCAGGCACCATACTTCACAGAGCTAGGGAAAACAATCCAAAAATTCATCTGGAACCATAAGAGACCTAGAATAGCAAAAGCAATTCTAAGCAACCACAACATGGCAAGGAGTATTACAATCCCCAATTTAAAACTCTACTATAAAGCCACTGTGATAAAAACTGCATGGCACTGGCAAAGTAATAGACTCAAGGACCAGTGGAATAGATTAGAAGATCCAGAAACAACTCCAGATAGACTAAGCCACCTTATCTTTGACAAAGGAGCCAAACATCCTCAGTGGAGGAAAGACAGCTTCTTTAACAAATGGTGCTGGAAAAACTGGGCTTTACCCTGCCAAAAACTAAGGCTAGACCTATCACTTTCACTATGAAGTAAACTAAAATCACAATGGTTTTGAGACATAAACATTGAAATAGAAACAATCAACCTGCTGCAAATCAGGTAGAACTCTTGGAGACAGTGGCTTAGGCAGAGACTTCATGAACAAAACCTCTATAGCTTGAAAGAACTGGCAGAAAGAATCAACAAATGGGATCTCATCCCACTAAAAAGCTTCTGCGCAGCAAAAGAAACCACTGGCACCACTAAAAGACAACCAACAACATGGGCAAAAAATTTTACTAGCTGTTTTTCAGACAAAGGACTACTATCTAGAATATATAAAGAACTTAAACAAATCAGTCCACCCAAGTTTAAATACTCAATTCAAAAATGAGCATCTGAAATGAATAGAAACTTCTCAGAGGCAGAAGTCAAAGCAGCCAAAAAGCATATGAAGAAATGTTCAACCTCACTGGTCGTTCGAGAGATGGAGATGAAAACAACACTGAGATTTCATCTCACTCCACAAAGAATAGCTGCTATTGTGAAATTAACCAGCATTAAATACTGGTGAGGTTATCAGGAGAAAGGAACACTTTTCCACTGTTGGTGAACCAACCATTGTGGAGATCAGTGTGGAGACTCCTCAGAAAACTAGCATTAGAGGTCCCATTGGACCCTGTTATTCCCCTGCTAGAGACATACTTTAAGAAATTAAAAGAATCATATTGTAAAGACGTATGTACACCCATGTTCATAGCAGCTCAGTTTGTGACAGCCCAGTCTTGGAAACAACCCAGATGCCCATCAACTGGAGACTGGATATAGAAGATGTGTGTGTGTGTGTGTGTGTGTGTGTGTGTGTGTGTGTGAGTAATAAAATGGAGTATTATTCTGCCTTAAAGAATGACAAATTTAATTCATTTATGTGCAAATGAATGCACCTTGAGGACACACTAAGAAGTGAATCACAAATATGTAAATACCATATATTTTTTCTGGTATGAGAATCTGTAAATGTAAATGATTTCTAGAATGCAGGATAGATTTTATAAAATAGTAAATATTCAAAGGGAATGTGGTAGGGGAAAGTAATGAGGGGAAAGAACAAATATGATTTGGAAAATTAAAAGAAATAACATGTATATAGGGGGTGGAGTGTTGTTGAGTGGGTGAGGATATGGGTAAAAATGAGAATTAACTTGTGTCATATGTTGGTACAAATTCCCCAGTGTTGAGTGTGATTGTGAACTGTATATAAAATATACTAACAAAGAATTCAATTAAAAAGTAAAATGAAGGGCCGGAGGGTTAGCTCAGTGGTTCCAGTACCTGCCTCACAAGCACAAGGTCCTGAGTTTGATCCCCGGTAACCACATACAATACTGGGCATGGAGACTCACGCCCACCAACAATCAATACCACATACCACAGTGCCGGGCGTGGTGGCTCATGCCTGTAATTCCAGCACTTGGGAGGCAGAGGCAGGAGGATTGCTGAGTTGAGGCTTGCCTGGGCTACATAGTGAGCTCAGGGCCAGCCTGAACTACAAAGCGAGACTCTGTCTCAAAAAAAAAAAAAAAAAACAGTAAAATTTATAAATAAAGTCAATTTAAAAAAAAACTACATAATTTCAAAGAACAAATATCAGTTTACATTTACAAATATCAAAGTTACATTTTGTGTTTTTCAGGCTTTTCTTCATGTATATAATGAGAAAAAATAAATGTTTACTCATTCTACTACCTTTTAAAATTATTTTTTACATTTGTAATTGTGGTAAAAGGTACAGAACATAAAGTTTACCAGTTTAATAAATTGATGTGCACAGTTCCAATGGATCAACTATGGTCATACTGGCATGGACCCATCGTCACCACTCATTTCCACACCTTTTTTATTTTGCAGCAGTGACACTCTTGAACCACAATTCCCGACAGCTTCCTCTCCATTGCTCCTTCCTACCACTACCTTATAAACCTCGAGTAAGTGGAATCTCACCATTGTGCTTGGGTAGCTGGCTTGTTTCACATAGAATATCTTCAAAGTTAATCCATATTGTGAAATGCTTCACAGTTTTCTGCCTTTTAAGCTTGAAAAATATTTGTTTTCATATAATCTTTTTTATTTTTCTAGTCATCTATCAATGGACTTGGGTGGTTTCTACATTTGACTACTATTAATTATGGTGTTATTAAAAGGATACGATTGCCACTTTCAAATCTTTGGGGACACATACCCATAAGAGGAATTACTGAAAGGAGGCAGGAGGTTAGGGTGTGGCCAACCCATTCGGCAAATGGGGAATAACTGTCAATCAAAGAAATCTAAGACACATGCACAGAAAAACACTTCCAAGCCCTATACTTGGTACAAATCAGAAAATACTACCTTCAGTTCTTCTAGTGTGAAGTCAAGCAGGCTTTTGATAGGATGACTTAGAGGTGACATCAGCCTCTGGAGTAGGTGTAAAGACAGTGGCTATTAACCTTGTGGTCACTTTTCCAACCGGCCCACACTCAGTTGAATGAGAACATAACTTTTCCCACATTTAACTGGCCCAACTCCCTCTTCACAGCATATTTCTTTTTCTATCTCTGATACATGTAAAGCCTTGCTTCTTTTTGTGCATATCTTGACCAATTCTTTGCATAGAACAAGAACCTGGAATGAGTCTAAGGAAAGAGTAGAGCACCCCAAACCCTAGTAACAGGACCACATGGTAAATTCTATTTTTCAGTTTTAGGAACCATCTATTTTTAGGAACCATCATATTTTTTTTCTAAAAAGGCTGCGTCATTATACATCCTCACCCATAGTATGACTGAGTTCTAATATACTGGCACATCCTTATGGATGTTTAGCTTTGGAACTTACCAACAGTCATCTTAAAGGTCACGAAGAAGACATCTTTAATACCCCTGCAGTTTATTTTGCATACTCTGACAATATTTTGAATTTAAGCTTGAAGATGCATGTATAGCTGTTGAAAAGGATGTTAGTTGGGGGCTGAGAATACAGCTCACTGGTACAGCACTCACCTTGCATGTGTGAAGTTGAATCTCTGTAGCACAGCCAGAAATACAAAAAACAAGAAAGATGTTTGTGTTTCTACTATTTCCGTGTTGGGAAATTTTTTCATAAAACAATATTTTGGTAGCTTTTCTGTGGAATGAAAAATCTTTATTAATTCTGACTAGAGAGAAATGATTTCTATTTTCTCTGAGAATAGAGGATGAAAAACTTTCTTCCTGATACCTTATGTTGCTTATTAAAATATTTACATGCTTTGGATGAACATTGCCTTTGTGAATTCACAGAAAGGCAACTATAGATGATAAAGTAATGGACACATGATATGTGACAATTACTGGTGGTAGCTAGTTTTGAGCCTGCCAAAAATATCCCAGATGTTCTGTCAGCCACAAGAATCCTGAATGCTTGAGATTAAATATTTTTAAGATTTTTTAAGGAAAAGAATCCATAGGAAATTTTAAGGGAAGCTCATACTGAATCAAAAGTGTAAACCAGTGACATAAATTACATACTAGAAATTAGGGCAACAATAGTTTGACAAAACCTTCCATTTTGATCCTACTGTTATATTATATGTCAGCATAATAATCTCCCAATTGCTTAGCCATCCCTTTAAAGTCTTTTCAAAATGATCTTACACATTACTAATCATATTGATGCATGCTATTGAATTAAAGAATAAAGTGAACACCAACCTGATTGTTGTTTTTACCTAGCACACATATTATTTCAAATTATTTCAATGCTTAGGGAAGGTTAGTAGGGCATGACATTATTAGATTGTTGAACACACAAAATCTTTCATCCATTTTGGTGGCTGTGAGTCATTTGAACAGACATCTGTGATTGCTGACAGCAGGGTACAAAAGAAAAGAGTAAGAGTCAAATGGGAAGTTTTAAACAGCACTGTTCTCAACACAACCAAGAGCAAAGTGGAAGTATTGAATTGTCTAGTTGCTGCCCACACAAAGAAGGATTCACAAAATCTTGCCTTTTGCCTTTTATCTAAAGCTGTTATTTGATTTAATTTGCCTGATTTACTAGTCTTTTATTACAAGCTTTCCAATCAGGCTAAAACTATAGACTTCTAGTTTTGTCTACAATAGTCCCAACATATGTGGAACATGTGGGATTTGTGAATAATGCACTTTGCTGGGCCAACAGCCTCAGTGCCAGCTTAATTGGTCCAAGTAGTCGTTTATTTCTTAATGAAGATTCCACAAGGCCATTGTTGTAGAAACATAATGATTATTTTAGGACAGATGGTAAAGTGGCAAGATGGGGAAATTGTCCATATAATTCTGACTCTAAATCCTGAGTCTGATGAAGAATAAGAGTTTGAATGGATGCTCCAGAGGGACATTTATAGAGTTCTGAATTACCCACTTACTGCTCAGCTTTTCTTTGTCTTTTACTTAAATAATGTAATCTTTGCCTATAGGCCGAAACAGTGTTAATCTCTAAACTAATTAAATACTTAAGTAATACTGAACATTTGTGCTAATGTGTACTCTAATTCCTAAAGAATGAAGGAAATAGAGACTTGAAAGTCAAGATAAATATTTTTTAAATTAAAACATGAATTTCTTGCTTACATTAAATGTGAATACCTTATTTTTACCTTTTTATTTATATTTATAGCTATAGACCTATGTTCAAATACCTGTATCTATTATAACACATGGCTCTGTAGGGCTGTGAGCATGCAAATATATATCTTGATCTACTGAAGAAAACATTTGTTAGGTTACAGCAGAGGACTGATTTTTATGTGACTCACTATTATTCTTAGAGAAAAATGGGCCTTTTGTCTGTGCCATCTATTTTGGTAGAGTACATAATACTGTTAAAATTTTTCATGTAACTTTTTCAGCCCATCCCATGGAGCATTAGGGAAATTAAAGCTTGATATCAGCAGGAAGTTTTAAGCTAAACTCAACAAAAGTAATGAAATTTTATGTAAAAGTTTACTGTTGCAAGTCCATAGAGATTTTTCTTATAAAAGTATCAACATTTATTTGTGTTAGAGAGTCTGAAATTCAAATTAGGTACGGACTACCGAAGTATGATGTCAGGGTATGGTTTATTTTCAAGCTATTTTGCTTAATTGTTCTGAAGTTATGTTTTGTGTAGACAGGTACACATTGAGGTCTTGCTAAAGTAGCGTTTACATTCAGGTTGGTATATTAGTTCATTTTACTCACCACCACTATTCTTATGTTGAATTCAAAATATAATTGACTTAAATGTTGGTACTCTACAATCTCTTTTTGTTCTCTATGGCTTTGTCAAATTACTCATAATAAGCTTTTACAACACTCTGCTAGCATTCATTCATTAATTTTTCAACACTTTTGGAGCAACATTTAATCCAGTAGAAAGTGCTCCATCAATCTTTAAAATGAAGGTACAATCTAGAAATTGATCAGAGGTCATATCTTAAGAAACCTAAGCAAGCCTAAGGATTTGAAATTTATTAGTAGAAAATACTGAAGTGCTGAATTTTCATTTTCCTTAGATCACTTGTGCAGTAAGGATAAAAACAAATTTGAGGGAGATAAGGCCAAAGATAAATGTAGAAGAAATTACCAAGAAAAGATTGAAATCTAAAATAAAATAATAAGTTTTAAAGTATTTAGGAGAAAAAGTACACGACACATGGATTCTTCTTGCCAAAATTTAGATAAAAATATATACAAAAAATGACTTTGGAAAGAAAACTAAGTTTTCAGATTGGATTTTGTGCTGTGGTTTACTTTTCTATTTTATATCCAGTTGGAACTGTATAGCAGATACCTCACGCTTGGTGACTAAGTTCAAAATTTTTAAAAAATTATCATTTATATTCTAGCTGAATCACACAAGGAATGAAATAATAATAAGAATAGCCAGATTGAGAATGAGGACAAAATCTGAGCCTTGAATTATATGACTTTTGGGAACCTTGAGGTTCTGAGCACAAGACGAAGCATTCTTGAAAGAGTCAGAAAAAGTAAAAGTCACATATAGTGCTGCACTCCTGTAATACAAACACTCAGGAGGCCAAGGTGGGAGGATTGCTGCAAATTCAAGACCAACCAGGGCTACACAGTGAGTTCAGCCTGTCCGACAGAGAAAGACCCTGTCTCAACAACAGCACAATAAAAAGAGTCAGAAAACGGAATGACTATCAAACAGAGTAGAAAAATACAATATTGCCAGGAAGGTTAGAGAGACAAACTTCAACACTATCAAAGGATGAAAAATTTGGAATAAAAACCACTAGGAAAATATGCATTTTAAAACTTGGTAGTCTGTGAATTGTTCACTAATCAATAATTCTTTCTCAACAAATCTGTTTCTTTCAATAGGCTCAATAGATCACATTAAAATAATCAAATTATTTTGTTAATTTTATGCTATTTTCACTTTATATGAGGAGTCAGTGTACCTGGTGGTGTTTTTATAATATAGGCTATATTTCTAATTCTATTATATTTCAGCTTGTTCATAGCTAAATAAAGTATCATAATCTTATCCCAATGAATTATTTTGTATCTCAGTCCATCATTATTTTCCATTCAGTATATTTGTACTTCACTAATCTAAAGCTGTGTACGTGGGGGAGATTTTGTACAGTAGAATAAGACAGTGTTTGAAGGCAGTTCATGCCAGTGAGTAGAATAATTTTAGAGGAGGCAGTTGCTTTGTCTGTGAGATGTGAATGCGTGGAATTTAGCTTCTTGTTAGCACACAGCCCTCCTAGCATCTCCGTCAGTGAATACTGGATGCTGAGTCCAAGTCCACAGATATGAAATTTCCCTTACCTAAATTCTACCTTATCCTCCAAATGTATAATTCCTGATACTTCACAATTTAAAACTCAATGTTATTCCCAGGGAATTTTTCCTAATTTCTAAAAAAATGTGTCTCTTACTGCAACTGACACTCCTATGACATTTACCTTCTCTTCACAGCATTTATTATGGTATGTAGAGAACCACTGTGAGATGTGTCAAAGTCTGGATGTCTGAGGGAATCTGAGTATACTTGAGGACATGATCCCATCGTTTAATGCATGTGCACAATGGGGCTTCATTACATAATACCAAATCAGCCTAGACAACCATCCATGCACCTGCAACATGGCCTGCAAGATTGCCGAGAAGTTTGTTTTATTCCGTCTCAGTAAGCTGATAAAATAAAGCAAAGCAAAGCCAAACAAAACAAACCAAACAAAAATGACTACTACAAGTGTTGTGTTCGAAAATAAAGCTCGATTCCTGCTTTTTGCGGTGTCTGTGCCATGCGTGTTCCTTTTTGGGGGAACCTCTCCTGATCTGGCCTCTCTTCGGCCCACTGGTCCCCAAACAGCTGAAGTTACGCTTCCTGTCTAGCTGGACTGTCCACTAGACAGGAGCTCTATGAGGGTGAGAAATAGTTTGTTTCTTGCCCATCCTTTTCCCCATAATACCTAGGAATGTGACAAATATTATTTGCAGAAATCATCAAATAAATAAAATGTTATGAAACAGATGGATATTTTCTATAAGATAGTAACAATGACAAAAAGTTTTATAAAGTAATGAAATCACAACTCCCAAGATTTTTTCTTTTCTTTATCCAACTATGACTGGTTGTATTTTAGAAGACTGAATTAAGAAAAAAAAAGGACCTACTGGAGTGTATACTTTATCTACATGTAAACAGAAACTGATCCTAATTAGTTGTATGCTTCTCAACTACCAGGATAGGTTTATTTAATGAACTAAGTAGTTCCATTAAAAAGCAGTCACTTTTTCTTTTGTTTCCTGTAATGAGCCAGTAAAACTCTACAGCTAAAAGAGGGTGACTTGCAGATGTCGTGGTCATCTGGAACCTTGTGACAATAAGAGTATATTATTCTCTTGCCAAAGCTCTTTCTCTCTACACCAGAAAACACATTTCTAATTCTAGTATAAATGATCTCCTTTTCCTTCAATTTATTGAAAAATGTTCACATTAAACTGAATATATATTTCTGATTAAAACTGAACTCAAGAGATATAAATTACACACTATGCTAACAGTTTATCCGAACTAAAATTAATCAGCTTGAAATGCTATTGCAATGCAGACGACAAAGGAGATTCGGAGAGCCACACATGCAGGTGCAGTGAGCCCCAGCTTGGCTTCTAGAGTGAGAAATATTTGTGAACAGCATGAGTTAACTGCTCAGTGTGCAAATTTCCTGAAAAGTTTGATCATTGTGGCATAATAGTTTACTACTGGGAACACTCAGTTTTTAGTGTGCTTAAGAGTTACCTGGAGAGCTTGTTAAAAAGTGAAGATTCTTAGCCTCATATACAGATAGTCTGCTCTGGTTGCCTTAATGAGCACCTCAGGTAATTCTAATACAGGTGTCTGGTGGATCAGTTTCCTGAGCACTAGTCTGGGGGACGATGTTCCACCTCCTCAGCAGACACATAATGGGATCATTGACTGACTCCCATGTAAATCTCCATCCTGATGCTTCTCTGCTACCCTCTCAAACTATTTTATAGATGCAGGGATGTAGAGCTTCACACTAAATCTTCATTATGGCTTTTGCTTTTCTTCATACTTACTCCTGTGCTTTGATTGCTCTTCATCGTCTCCTCTATATTTATGTCCAAGACTTTTCAGAAATGTCAACTCTTCTTTAAAACCAAAGCTCAAACTTTCTTCTCTGTATCTTTTCTATCTTGCAATCAGAGATGGCAAATAGAGGACTTGCAGACCTACCTTCTCTAACCCAGGCCAAAACCAGGCATGGCAGTGAACTGACAACTTGTCAACTTGAGTGGAGAATGGCCCGGTAAATTGAATCACCATTATTCTGGGGATGGAGGACCCACCAAAGGAGGCTTCTTGTTGGAACAACATAAAAGGAAAACTGGAGGGAAGGATTTCAGCAGACCTTCCCTGGAAGATCTCTTTTGTGGATGTTTTTCTTTGAAAGTATTCTGTGGTATTTCTTTGAGGGAGTTTCAGCTGCTTTCTCTGTTTAAGGGGAGCTTCGTCTTCCTATCGAATGTCATCTCCTGGCTTCTAGGCAGATCCTTCAGCCTCTGGCACAAATCCTTCGCATCTCAATGTGATCTTTCAGCGTGGGATATCGCCATGGGCTCCAAGCCATCAAGTGGACCCTTTTGGTCTGCAGAGTGAAGACTGACTAATATAGCAGCTTTGGTTTATTCAAAATGATATTCCAGAAGTTATCATCAAGTCATGAGTTATGGAAGATGAATAACCTATTGGTCACTTCAGATGGTGGCTGTTATACTGCTGACATTATTTTATGACATTCCTCAGTTTGTCTATGTATCTCCCATTATACAGAAACAGAGAACATGCTGAGTTCAACCTTATCTCTTATTCCTATCTCTGGCCAAAAGTGGGCCTAGGATAATAGTTTGATTAATAAATCCATAATTGATTGTTAATTGTGAATTTTAAACTTGACTTGAGTAAAGAAACTCCTAGCAGATCAGTAAAGCTCCAGGTGTGTCTGTAGATTGACTGATGGGTTTCAGACTGAAAAGGGAAGACCCAGCCTGCAATGTAAGTGGCACGAACAAATAGACTTGTAACCTGGACTGAATAAAAAAAGGAGAGTAAAAACAAAGCCCTTTTTCCTTTAGATGATCCATGGTCTTTGCCATTGCCTTTGAGTGTGATGCTTGTCTCCAGTTCGTTCAGGGCCAGTGCAGACTCTTAGCCTTGTTGACCAGCTCAGACTCACACTAGACTCTGCAGAGAGTTCTAGTCTTTTGATTAGATCTTTCAGTTCTTCAGCATGCAGACAATCCTTTTGCATTTTTACACTGCTGATATTCCAAGTGCCCATTTTAAGCCTATGTAGTAAATCCTTCACATAATCATGGATACTTAAATCTGTTCCTCTAATATACCCTTAACTGATACAACCGAATTATATTGCTCTCTGAAGAAAGACTACATATTTTCTATGTGCATTCATCCTTTAGAAAGCCTCTGCTCCTTTATCCCTTAGATTATAGTTTCATTCATTGAACATCATTGTTCAGTTGTGGGCTAGATATATATGAAAGTAAGACTTCTGAGAAATGTCTTCCTTGAACCTTTTGTATTTTTTTTTTTTTTTGAGACAGGGTCTCGCTTTGTAGTTCAGGCTGGCCCTCAGCTCACTATGTAGCCCAGGCAAGCCTGGAACTCAGCAATCCTCCTGTCTCTGCCTCCCGAGTGCTGGGATTACAGGCATGAGCCACCACTGTGTATGTGGTATTGATGGCTGGTGGGTGTGAGTCACCATGCCCAGCATTGTATCTGGTTACCAGGATCGAACTCAGGACCTTGCACTGGTGAGGCAGGCACTGGAACCACTGAGCTAAATCTCTGGCCCAAACCTTTTGTATTTCTAAACCAAAATACATAGTGGAACTTTCTTACCGGTGGATTGAGTAAAGAATTGGAGATTTCAGACTCTATGGCTACCAGAAGTTAACAAAAATGAGAAATGAAAGGCTAAAGGCCCTTCAGTGTTAATTCCTCCTTATCTTTAGATGATTTCCACTTTATTGAATATCCTATAAGCGACTGATTTTTAATATATAAAGCTTTCATACCACGGACCTGCCCTTAAAGAGCTTTAATAATCCTTATTCTTCTTAACAGTGAGATAAGATTGCATTGGAATAGAATTGGCATAATAAGAAGCAAAGAAACCAGCAGAAACAAATCTTGGTGTAGTAGATATGATTAATAAAAATCTTTAAAGTAGAAGCATTAAAATTCCCAAAGGTCTTATTAGTATTATTTATAGCATGTGGATTGACTTAACAAGTATTCTCCAAAGAGATCAAAATAAAATACATTTGCTGATGATAGTTGTTCAATTTAACAAGTTGACTCTCCATATAATTAATGTGTGTGAGGAAAAAATATGACAAGTAACTTCCTGGGCTCTTTAAACTATATCTAGGCATCAGACAAATATTTGTTGAGAGAATTACTTGGTCTGTCATTTTGTGGGATGTTAGTACCAAAAGAGCTATTCTGCAGTTTTTCCTAATGTATCAAGAGATTCATATCGTTTTTTTTTTTTTTTTGAGACAGAGTCTCACTTTGTAGTTCAGGTTGGCCCTGAGCTCACTATGTAGCCCAGGCAAGCCTCGAACTCAGCAATCCTCCTGTCTCTGCCTCCCGAGTGCTGGGATTACAAAGGCGTGAGCCACCACTCCTGGTGAGATTTTTTTTTTTTTTTTGAGACAGGGTCTTGCTTTGTATTTCAGGCTGGCACTGAGCTCACTGTGTAGCCCAGGCAAGCTTCGAACTCAGCAATCCTCCTGTGTCTGCCTCCCGAGTGCTGGGATGACAGGCGGGAGCCACCACGCCCCGTACTGTGGTATGTGGTATTGATTGCTGGTGGGCATGAGTAGCCACGCCCAGCATTGTATGTGGTTACCAGGGATCGAACTCAGGACCTTGCGCTTGCGAGGCAGGTGCTGGAACCACTGAGCTAACCCTCCGGCCCGAGATTCATATCTTTTTAAAAGGACATCATACTTTTTTTCAACTGTCAACTTAAATGTACAGTATTATACAAATCGCCCTTCTTTTTCACATCATCCCCTGTCCTATTTAATCAGTTTAACAAACACTCTGAACTGAGCATGCAAATGAAAACTATCATGAGATACTGGTGTCTATCCAACTGTTTTTACATTTTTGTTTTAAAAGTAATTCTAAAGATGGTATAGGAATAAACCTATGAAGTTTGCAAGAAATATAGAGAGAGGTAAGAATAGTATAATTAATTGTTACAGACTACATTTTTGAGAGCAAAATGCTTAGGAATAATCTAAATGCACATTAATTAATTGACTAGTAAATTAGTACCTAATGGAAATGAATATTTAAAAATAAAAAATTCTAAATTGATGACAAAATTACACAGCTGATTAAGAAATGCAAGTTGTGGAATGTAAATTGTAATATTTTTTGTTTGGAAAGGAGAAATTATATATGCATATACGATGGACCCTTGACTTATGAACTCAATCAGTTTCCAAGGGCTGCTTGTAACTCAAATTGGTGGTAAGTCAGTACATCGGAGATCTGGATATTTACCTTGGCCTATGCCACAGATAACAAGAGGCAGATGCATCTTCTGTGTTCATAGATCAGGCCAGTCGTAACTCAAGGGTCTACAGTATGTATACATTTGTGTTTATTTTATTTTTAGAACATAAAAATCTCACTGTGAATTGCTAATATTTCTACATCAGTTGTGTGGTTATAAAACTTTTTAAAAATAAGTAAATGCATATATAAAATTATTCCAAGAGTGGTATCACATGTCTTTAATCCCAGGATTTGGGAGGCTGAGGCAGAATTGCAGCAAATTTTAGGCCAGTTTGAGTGACATATAGTGAGTTCAAGGCCAGCCTGAACTTCAAAGCAAGACTTCATCTCAAAAAAAAAAAATCAGTGATGGGCTGGAGGGTTAGCTCAGTGGTTCCGGCACCTGCCTCACAAGCCCAAGGTCCTGAGTTCGATCCTGGAAACCACATACAATGCTGGGCCTGGAGACTCACACCCACCAACAATCAATACCACATACCACAGTGCCGGGCGTGGTGGCTCACGCCTGTAATCCCAGCACTTGGGAGGCAGAGACAGGAGGGCTGCTGAGTTCGAAGCTTGCCTGGGCTCCATAGTGAGCTCAGAGCCAGCATGAACTGCAAAGCGAGACCCTGTCTCAAACAAAACAAAACAAAACAAAACAAAACAAAACAAAACAAAAGAAATCAGTGAACAAGCTTACAAGTAAAGAGGTATGGGCATCAAGATTTTGCTTGAGTTCATAGTTTGACTCCATTACTTCCAGCTCAAGTTGAGTAATTTCATGTAATACTGTGGGTCACAGATTTTCCTTGCAAAGTTGGGTTAAAATACTACCTACTATAAATCTTTGTGTGAGGACTCACAGAGATAGCAGCTGGAAAATATTTTCTGACACACAGTAGCAATAAATGACTCATTAAAGAAGGCTGAGAAATAAAGAAAAGAACTTCTTATATTGAATTCCATGGTCAATCTTTTAGAGTTCTGTTCTAGTTTCTAGGCTACATAGTCCATGAATCGGTGATTCTCACTCTAATAATAAATAAGAATGGCACACACAGCTACTTGTAACTATCGGGTACATCAGAGCAGGAGAGTTGGAGTCAGAACCCCAGGGCTCAAGATCTCCACGTCTCTTTATTCCTTCAGCAAAAGTGGCTACTAAGAGGCCACCAGTGCTCTTTAGTTTAGAGCAGTTACAGTGTCTGTTATCAGTTTACTGGGATACGGTGAGACAAAACACCTGCTGCATGACCTTGCCATGTGGCCCATACATGGCTAGGTATGTGACGTCACTGTTGTATGACTGTGGCCCATTATGTACATGGGAGCAGAGATGTGTCCTTAAGTATTCTCAGGTGCACTCATTATCAATTTCCAGTTTTTCACCATCAACAATATCTAAATATTCCCAGTTGCAAACTATAGTTCATCGCATTTCTCTGAACACTCTTGCTCTCCTTTCGAGTGTCCTAAAATCTCTGCCTAATAAACCTTTCTTATGTCTCATAACAACACATGTGGTAGTTTCCTTTTCTGTGATGGGAATCAGTAAACTCCCAGACGTTCTATTTTAGAATGGGTCAAGTTCTCATGTTTACTTCAGGAACATCTCAGACACAGCCTAGTGACTGTGATACATAGATAAAAGAGTGATAGCCATTCACTGTAGTACTTACTATATACTGAGATTAAATATATGATCGTGAGGCAGGAGGTCAGGGCTGACTATCCAGTTGATCAAGTGAGTCTAACCTGTTCATCATGGGGACTCAGAATGATTACAGACATAGATCCAAACCCCACACCTGAGACTGATTAGAAAGTGCTATCTTCAAATCTGGTATGAATTCAAGTATGTTTTGACAGGATGGCCAAGATCTTACAGCAGCCTGAGGAATGAGAGGCACAAAAAATACCTGCTGTTAAATTTGTGGCCACTCTGAACCCTCCCAGGAGGTCACTCTCTCCAGAGCTTACTTTGTTTCCTAACTTAATTGGTTAACTCTTAATCTGTAGTGTACTTCCCCCCCCCCCGTCTTTCATAAATGCAAAATCTCACTACCTTTTCTTCCTGTCTTGCCCTATTATTTGTTCAGGACATAAAAGGACCTGGAAAAAGTCCACAGAACCCCAGAACTGGGTGACAATGTTAAATAATTTGTTTTCTCCTGAAACAAAATTTGTAAAGTTGCCTGCTACATTAGTCTCATGTTCCTGGGGAAGATTTTCCTTGAACAAGCTACTAAGTCATGTTAATATTGATAACCTCAGTTCTCAGTCTCAATAGCTGAATTATACTGACACAGCTAATTTGAATTCTAATAAAAACTCACAGAGAGAATAATAATGTTTAGGTATGAATCGACTGCAAGGGTGCTGCAGTATAACTGGACTCTGAGACCGAGAAAGTCTGGGAATGCAAGAGAATAAGAGAGTGCTTTCCAAGCCAGGGTTGGTGGCACACTTCTGTCATCCCAGCACTCAGGAGGCTGAGGCAGGAAGTTTGCTTCAAGTTTGAGGGCCAGCCTGGACTACATAGTGAGTAGAAGGCTAATCTGACCTGTATAATGAAACTGTCTCCAGAAACAAAAAGCATGGTTCCTAGAATGACTCTGTCATGTCTCCTGCTAATACAAATGTCCCAGAAAGCATATGATACCTTAGAATTTAAAATTTACCATATATTGTCAAATAACAGGCCATACGAATCCTATAAATGAGTGAACACAGAACAGAAATGAATATTAGTGAAAATTGTTAGTGAATAAAGGATTAAAAAATCACCTGAGATTATAATAGATAAAAAATTGAAGAAATAACAATAATTTAATGACAGAAAAAGAAGATAACAAAGATTTACTGTTTTGAGAGCTATGCATGACTGGTAGATTTATAAGCATAATATTACATAGCGTACTGTCTGGTTTTAATCAAAGTAAGTTCTATTTCACAGAATTGAAAATGGAGATCAAAATTAGCTGTGCTTTAGGAAAAACTGTAAAACTGGTTTCTTTTTTCACTTACTTTCATTTTTTCTCACAGAGCTAAGATTTGGACAGGCATTCCTAGTTCGTGGGATCTATGGCACACTAGTTGGTCACTGGCCTTTCGTGCAAACATGGGGTCTGCGTGTTTAAGCACATAGAGCACTGGCTTTGCCTTGCAGAAAGTATTCATTACTCTCAAGCTGATACTTACTTCAAGATTATGACAAAAAATACCTGATAATGCTTGCCTAAGAGGGGTGCAATTGGGAGCAGAGGGGGAGTAGTGGTTTAAAAACGCTACTTTCCCAGTTTAGGGCATATGGGTTTGAATTAATAGGTATGTATATTTAGGATCTCTGAGTTGAACTGAAATTTAGGCATTTGCGAAATCACAGTGTTTGTATTGAATATTTTTAGATCTTTCCAGGTTCATTTTTTCTAGATTTTCTCATGGCATCCCCTGTCACAAGATTCAACCACATAGAGGGCAACTCTGATTTGCCTTTATACATTCAGCCTTAATTTTGAATTGCTAATTGGAAAGTAGCTTCACTTTCAAATGTTCTGCTGTAGTTGAAGACAAGCTATCCTTGTAACTATAGCTGGCAAACTGTCAGACGTGCTCTTTTAGGCCGTGTTCTCATTGATTTGGGGACCTGGAGAGCTAATTTTAGCCATAGTGCCCCATCTGCTAGTATAAGAGGAAGGAGGGCTCTTATCTTTGTTGACAGCAGAGCAACTTGCACGTGGTCCTGATGCAGGATAGAAGAAATACAAATTAGGTAGAAAGGAGACAAGAAAAATCATAATTTTTAAAAATGAAAAATCAGGTGTGGTGGCACATGCCTTTTTTCCTACCACTTGGAAGGCTGATCCAGGAGGACTGTCATGAGTTTGATGCCATCCGAGGCTACACACTGGTCCAAAGCTCACAGAAGCAGCTCTCTACTTTTGAGTGACCATGTTCTTCAGACAGTTCAGGTCTATCTTTATTCTAGATAGATTAATCCAATTAGCTATCACTGCAGCTTTAATGCAGTGAGTATCAGTGATCAGTGATCACCGAGAAGAGGCCCTTCTAATTTGAGTTAGTGGGTATGCCCCTTTCTTCCAAGCTTTTTTTTTCTTAATTTGTATCTGTATTGGTACATTATATATTCACATAGTAATCACACACAATATTGAGAATTTGTACCATCATATGACACAATTTAATTCTTATTTTTTCCCATTCTTCTTTCCAAGTTTTTACAAACATTGGGTGTCTGGGATGAACAGCAGTTTTTCTTTCTGGGATAAGAATGGGAAGGAATCTCTTTTATATGTTTAGATAGTCTGTTGTACTTGGCTCAGATTAATGAGCTATTGTAAGAGCCTTATAGTCTATGGGTCTACTACCATATCAGAGGACAGAAATGACCTTTCATATCGCATCATAAATGGACTCACACTAAGCCCAGTTCTGAGCATGTTACAAACCCTCACGAGCATTACTGACAGCAGCTAGAGCCAGGAAGCAGATGTGTCTTGGAGAGCTTTCTGCTTTAGGGTCTGGTTAGCTCTGTCTACCTTGCCAGAAGATTGAGGCTGCCGGAGAATTGGAAATGGCACTTCATCCCTAAACCCTTTGGAACTCCCTGAGTCAACTGAGAGGTAAAATAAGGCCATGGTCACTCTGGAGCAATTGAGATTGCCCAAACCTGAGGTTGATTGCCTTAAGAAGCACTGTGAATTAGCCCTTTATTTTTATTTTTTAATTTAATTTAATTTAATTTTTTTTGAGACAGGGTCTCACTTTGTAGCTCAGGGTGGCCCTGAGCTCACTATGTAGCCCAGGCAAGCCTCCAACTCAGCAATCCTCCTGCCTCTGCCTCCCAAGTGCTGGGATTACAGGCGTGAGCCACCATGCCCCACACTGTGATATGTGGTATTAATTGCTGGTGGGCATGAGTCTCCACACCCAGCATTGCATGTGATGGCAACTCAGGACCTTTCCAGGCAGGAGCCAGAACCACTGAGCTAAATCTCTGGCCCCCCTTTAGCCTTTTGTAAACAGGTGTGGAAGGTTTCAATCCAGCCTTTGAAGTTGTTAGTACTCATCAGGCCAACATTTGTTTAATCCGCCGTATGGTGGCATGTGTGTAAAGTCTAATTGTTGGTTCTCTCCAGGTTTTATCCCACTGCTTCTTATACATTCTAATAGAGGAGATGTATTGGACTGGTCCATTTATTGTAGGCACAGATTGGGCAAGCTTTGCAGCCCTGTTTGTGTAGTTGCAGCTAATTCTAGTCCTATGCGAATTTGAGTGACCATTTCCAATGTATCACCTCTTCCTATACTAAAGGATTTGGGAAGTGCTTTTTAGAGCCTTCCACTATGTCCACTGAGGAGGGACCAGTTCATAGTCTAAATATCACCAGAGTCCCCCTTTTTTTTTTTTTTTTTTTTGAGACAGGGTCTTGCTTTTGTAGTTCAGGCTGGCTCTGAGCTCACTATGTAGTCCAGACAAGCCTGGAACTCAGCAATCCTCCTGTCCCTGCCTCCTGAGTGCTGGGGTTATAGGCATGAGCCACTACGCCTGGCACCAGAGTCCCTTTCTAATCCCTCCTTGTTATGAGCCCTGTGTATCCCCTGAGAGTAAAATCTCCATTTATTGGTTGGTTAGGAACTAGAAAAAAGGCTAAAATATTTATGGGGCTGTAGAACTATCCTTTTTCATTCCCCTATCAGCCATTAATTTCCCAAGGACACTTTAGACATGTATTTTTGGTGCCTTAACAGTGCATGACAGTGATCTACTTGGGAAGATGGACTGTATTTAGTATTTGTAGAAGTACTAAGTCTGGTACTGTTGGGTGAATATGTACCACTGCCTTATCAACAGCTCTAAAATCTTGTATGAGGTAATACGCTTTTAATGATTTGAGTATCGGTAAAATATGTGTATTGTGAGGGAACCATTTTGGTACCATTAACCCTCTAGCCAAAAACTTATCTATAATGGTATTTAGATCCTACATAACTCTCTTTTCTTAAGATAATACTGTCTGCTGTGAGGATATAGACTAGGGTACTTAACTGAATGAGTACTAGAGTGGTCTCGACAGCCCTTCACAGGCGTGCCACGGGAGCTCCCATGCTTAGGAATCATCTCTTAGGAGAAGCACTAGGCCCTATGGTGTCAGACTGGCTAGTCTCTAGTAACTAGGACATAGGCTGATGAACGTCTGAATGTGAGAGTAGTCCTGAATAGGAAGGGTATATCTCCTCCAAACACTGGTCTAGGGCCCTCTAGCACCATCATAAAGGCAGTTTGGAGTACCAAATCTAGATGGGAGTTGTAGAGGTGGGTAACGAAAGCTGTCCAGTTAACTTTCTTAATGTCTGCAACAAATTTAGAGTGAGACAAATGCTCACCCCAGTAAGAAATTAAAATTATTCCTAGTGTTGTGAAGAAAAATAATTTGCTTTTTATCTACTCGAGTCACCCAAGGATCATGTAAGGTGGTGATAATGCACTTAGCTAGGAGCCACGTAGGCTTCCCTGGGCACCATCATCCTCTGTGTGAACACTCTTCGCCAGCTACCACGGTGACAGAGACCTAATTTCTCTGTGCAGTTAAGGACTGACACTCTCCCAATGCCAAGAGTCTTTTTCTCATGTTCTGCCAGATCTAGAAAGGGTGTTGCAGTTTCAGAAACCATTGTTTTGCCCAATTCCATGGTTGTTTACACTTGGAGCCCTCGGACTTGTTTCACTCTTCAGATGAGCTTGGTGTACACTAGTGCTTTTGGGCTTGAATTTTATCCATGATGATGAGTGTGGCTTCATCCCACCCCCTTCCTTATTCAATGCTCATCTGTCTTCTACTTCATCATAGTTACTAAAGACCAAATAATCTACATTGACAAGTATATTTAACCCTGATGTGGAATTTCTGAAGTTTCCTCTTAATATCTAGAGCTGACTGTCAAATAAAATATTGTCCTGGATTAATCTGGTCTTCACTAAACTCCAGAGGTAATTAGTGTATTTATGGAGTGGCTTTTCATGCTGGATCTGAAAAGCAATTGGATTATCATCAGATCCTTGATTGTTGACCTTAGGATATTGTAGTCAAAATTTCGCCTATTCCTTTTTATATACCCACTAAGATAGCCTTGATGTATAACTTTTTTTTTTTTTTTGAGACAGTGTCTCACTTTGTAGTTCAGGCTGGATTGAGCTCAGTATGTAGCCCAGGCAAATGTCAAACTCAGCAATCCTCCCGCTTCTGCCTCCCAAGTGCTGAGATTACAGGTGTGAGCCACCACACCCAGCCTAAATAGATAGTTTTGATGAAAAATCAACTCTAGTCAAATTCAGAAGAGTTGGTCAAATGTGGATAAGAATAATTCTAAAAAAAGCATAGTACAAGCAGAATTAAATAGGTTCAGAGGATGGTGGGATGGGAATAATTAGTGTGTGGAGTTATGTTTTCTTTTTTCAGAATTTTTTTTTTTTTGAAACAGGATCTCACTTTGTAGTTCAGGCTGGCCCTAAGCTCACCATGTAGCCTAGCCAAGCCTTGAACTCAGCAATCCTCCTGTCTCTGCCTCCTGAGTGCTGGCATTACAGGCATGAGCCACCCTGCAGGGCACTGTGGTATGTGGTACTGATTGCTGGTGGGCGTGAGTCACCATGCCCAGCATTGTATATGGTTACCGGGGATCGAACTCAGGACCTTGCGCTTGCAAGGCAGGTGCTGGAACCACTGAGCTAAGTCTCTGGCCCTGAGTCGTGTTTTCTTTTAAACTTTTTTTTTTTTATGACCATATTGCAACTGGGTATGAGTCAGTTGTAGAATATTAACTTTCCAAGTTGAGAGCTGTGGAGAAAAAAGCTACTCATATATCACTAGGTGATATAAGTACTTGTCATTTCTTAGAGAAAGAACACTATTTCTTCCCTTATCCCAATATAACGTTAAAAATCTCTTTCAAACAGAAACATATATATTTTATTCCTCGTCCTTGACTGCTAACATTAGTTAATCACTGGATATGTATTAATTAATTTTACCCAGATATTAACTGTTTCTGGCAATGCCAAGGGCAGGGGAGCTGGTCAAGTAAATCATTAGTCTACAAAGAATACCTGATTATCCTTAAAACTAAGATGAATGGACAATAGAACCTAAAACATCTATGACCTGACAAAAACATACCTGAGATGTTTCTAGGCCCCATTTGTACAATCAGATCATTTATAAAAATCTCAGCCTTGGGCCGGAGGATTAGCTCAGTGGTTTCCCCGCCTGCCTCGCAAGCGCAAGGTCCTGAATTAGATCCCCGGAAACCACATACAATGCTGGGCGTGGAGACTCACGCCCACCAGCAATCAATACCACATACCGCAGTGCCGGGCGTGGTGGCTCATGCCTGTAATCCCAGCACTCGGGAGGCAGAGACAGGAGGATTGCTGAGTTGGAGGCTTGCCTGGACTACAT
>PVIC010014495.1:0-36525 GCA_004025085.1 Thryonomys swinderianus | reverse complement strand
AAAGAAAGAAAGAAAGAAAGAAAGAAAGAAAGAAAGAAAGAAAGAAAGAAAGAAAGAAAGAACAGTCTAAGAAAGCACCAAGAGCTACTTGGAGTGAAAACTGTCCACACAGGTCACCCAGTGAGAACATGGAGTCACAGAAAGAAGACAATGCACAGATCCTACACTGTGGATGTTAGCATTTAATGCATCCAGGAACTCAAATAGAAAGCTCCATTTCTGCCCATAAATCATGAACTGGGTACAAATTTTTGACTAATGGATTTAAGATATACCCAGAGAGAGTGAATATATTGTTTTATTCTCTTTTACTCCACAATAATATATGGAGTGTCAAAGAAAGCATATGTTATATGCTTTAAAAATGTTACTAGGTGATGTTAAACACCAGTTTGGCTTTGGGAAGCCAGGATAGCCAGTGAACAGAGATGACCTCAGTGGAGAAAATGTAATAAAAGACAGGACTGAGTAGGAAATCAATGTCTCTATTTGTAAAGAGGAAGGGAAAAAAAGGATGAACCAGACATTATTAGCATGATATATAAGCACTGCATAGCCCAATTTATATCACTTGTATTAAGGATAAATTGCCTGAGTAAATTCTATTATTCTAAGAAATAGCACAAATAACAAGCTGACAGCATTGGGAAAAAAATGAAAATAATAATGTTGATATTGCTGGAATGGTATGTTATTTCTCTCTTTCCAGTTTCATACATTTAATGCTGCAATAACTCAGTTTGGGGGTTGGTTTGAATTTTAAAGTTAAATATTCAACTTGAAATTCAAATTGAAATTCCATAGGGTAGGAAGCTCATTAGTAAAAATCCCGAGGTTTATTGTTTACTATGTTCCATATAGTATCTGAAATGCTTCACAAGTTATTTATATAACATCAAAAAGATAAAAATAATCTTGCTAATTTTATTTTATTTTTAATTGATTTTAGTTTTTTGACACAGAGTCTCACTTTATAGTTCAGGCTGGCCCTGAACTCGGTATGCAGCCCAGGCTATCCTCAAACTCATGGCAATCCTCCTGCCTCTGTCTCTCAAGTTCTGGGATAACAGGCATGAGCCACCATGCCCGGCTATTTTGCTAATTTTACATATGGTAGAACCAAGACTGTATTAGGTCACTTGCTCAAAATAACACAGTTTGAAAATTATCAGATGCAGGAATCTAACAGTTTCCTCTAGTGTGGTGAGAATGAAGTGTGAGCTTTGTACTACCAGTTTCAAATCCCATATCATTTTGCTAATTTGAACAGCCAAATCAACTCTCTTGAGCCTCAGTTTTCTCATCAGTAGAAGGAGGGAAAAAAAACACCTACATCACAGACCCATCTGATGCATTAATGCATGCAAAACACAGAGCGAGGCCCTCGGTCATCACAGAGTCAGAGACAACAGGTGGCCAATAATCGAATATTATAATTACTTCCAGCCTTTAGGACTCTCTTAGCCCAGACTTTCCAATCTCTCTTCATCTACTTCATAATCCAATTTGGCCCACAACTTCTCAAACTCATTCATTTTGGATGCAGATGCATCGGGACTATGATTCCTATTTCATATCACCTCCTTCTGGCCCTTTGAAAGTTTCTCAATGTGGCACTGAATCCATGACTCAACTAAAAATCATTTTCACTTCACTGTCCACTGCCTGATCCCAAAAAGACAAGAATCTCTTCTACATGTTCACGAACATCTACTAAGGGCCAGAAATTTTTCTAATACAGGAGATACATAAGACACAGAGAGACACATAAGCTCTAGTTTGACTTCAAAGAAACTTGTGGTGGAAGCAACAGAAATCAAGAATTAAAGTCCAGACTCAGAGTCAGAACCTATAGTCCATGGTCGACACTATGAGAGGACCAGCTCTGACCACTGACTGGGGAAATAAAATCTGTCACAAGAACCACAAAGGGCTGGGGAAGAAGGTGTTTCCTAGAGGAAAGTATGCTGTAGGATCAACACCTTTCTCAGGCAAAGTGTGCAGCCTGGGTGTTTTCCATCAGTGTATTTTAAAATTCCACAGTTCCAACATCTTACTCTCTTCTGATGCCATAACTGAAAGATTAAGGGACAAGAGGAAGCTAGCCTACACTAATGAGGACTTCATAAACTTTTTTAAAATACTGAATCATCACAGAATCAGTCAAATCTGACAAAGAGTAGATATAGTAACCTCATTTCTGTACTCAATGAAGTAGTCCTTCAAATATTAAATACCTATTGTATATTACACACCAGGCTAAATATGGAACATTTATTCTCAAGGTAAAGGATGCAGAGTCTAAATTTGGAAGCAGATCAAGACTTTCTGAAATTAGGCACTAAATTGGCTATGATGAAATATAGCGATGCCTGGAATATTACGGGCATCCATAGAAGGGATCCTGACCCAAAAAGTGAGATATAGAGTCAGTAATCTCGACAGAAAGAAGGGCTTTAAAATGCTGGGTGGGTGGGGATATGGGTAAAAATGAGAATTGACTTGTGTCATATAGTGGTACAAATTCCCCAATGGTATGTGTGATTGTGAGATGTATATAAATCGTACCAATAAAGAATTCAATTTTTAAAAAAGCTGCCTCTAGGCTGAGAGTTAGAGGTAGGAATTTCCATGCAAACATGGTCAAGGAGGACAGGGTGTGTGCTAGTGATGGCGTACCACACCCAGAGACAGAGAACTGAGCAGGGTGACAGTGTGCATGATGACGTCTAGGCACTTAATGCTGTGAACAGTGGCCAAGAAGTGTTCAGAGAAGCAAAGAAGAAAAAGTGTGGTGTGAGGCTTGGCCACGATACCGAAGGCATCTACACAGGGCAACGACGTGGGCACGCCTTTGCTTTCATGGGAAAATGGGTTTGGCAGGAGAGAGAAGGGGACACAGTCACCAAGAGCAGTGTGAAGAGAAGCACATGAGCCCTGGGGTCATGCAGCAGCCCACGTGAGGCAGGAGGCTGTGGACGGGAGATTAGACCACCAGCCTTCAGAAAGGGTGCCTGAAGGCCTGCACCTGAGAGAGAAAAGGGAAAGTGGCTTTAAACAATGACTACAAGGGGATTTTTTTTTTTTTTGAGACAGGGTCTCGCTTTGTAGTTCAGGCTGGCTCTGAGCTCACTATGTAGCCCAGGCAAGCCTTGAACTCAGCAATCCTCCTGCCTCTGCCTCCCGAGTGCTGGGATGACAGGCGTGAGCCACCACGCCCAGCACTGTGGTATGTGGTATTGATTGGTGGTGGGCGTGAGTGACCATGCCCAGCATTGTATGTGGTTACCGGGATCGAACTCAGGGCCTTGTGCTTGCGAGGCAGGCGCTGGAACCACTGAGCTAAATCTCCGGCCCTACAAGGGGAGTTTTAATTGGAGCAGATCAAATTCAAGGTAGAGCTGTCCTCTGGCCAGGTGGACCATGAGAATGAGTTGTTGGCATCATCGGTTTGGCAGTGTGACAGGTGAAACAGCCTGCCTGTGAGAAAACAGGAAGAAGGGGGACAACAGGTCAGAACTGTGGAAGGCAACCAATCCCACCTGTGCTGCGGGTACACAGGAAGTAGAAAAGGCCAAGAAATAAACTAGGGAAAAAAGGGAAAAGTCTACCAGGGAAACAGGGAAGATGGAGCTTTGAGAAGGAGAGATCTGTAGTATCAAACCCAGTCGAGGTAAAAATGTGAAAGACTTGAAATACTCAAAGGCATAGACAGCTCCAAAATAAAAGCTGAGGGAAAACTCAGTTCATGGGTGGAGCAGGGCTAAATATAATGTAAGATGTTTTACAGTGAGCACCCACTGTTTTCCCAAACCTGCTAAAGGCTTCATGTGTTACAATGAGTGCACTCCTGGTTCTTTTTGTGTAGCCCCTATTACATGTCTTTCTTTGCAAATGGTAACCCCAGAGTTCTCAGGATGAAGTAACTTTCTCTGGCTCCCTCAGCCAGTAAATGGGAATGTCTATCCAACTGCCAGAGCTGAACGTAGCTCCAGTTTCTGGAGTCTGTTTCCTTCTACCATTCCCACTGAATTTTTTTTAAGAGTATGAACACTGGGCCTTGTCAAAGTTCCTAACTCCTGAGAGGAGGTCTTGGGTTTGGCCAGCACCTCAGTCTGATCACCGATCACCAGTAAGGAGATCTGTGAGTCTGTTTTCCAAGGCTGTGGCAAGATCCCTAAGAAACACAGCTTCAAGTAGGAAAGTTGACTTCAAGGAGATTTCAGCCCATGAATATTTGGCTACCTTGTTCCTGATCTGGCAGGAAGTCAGGCAGAAGTCATAGGAGCATGGTGTGGAAGAGCAGCCCTGCTCCTCTTGTGACAGCATTCAGGGAGGGGAGCCAGGCAGAGGCACACCCCAGTGGCCTACTTGCTTCCGCTGGGCCTCCCCCTCATAGCTCTCTCAGCCGTCAACCCCTGAACAGTTTGGTCCATTGCTCAGGTCAGTGTCTTCTAGGCCCCAACTCTGAACTCTGCTGCCCTGGGGATCAACCAACCCCTCCATATACACATGTGTCTTTGGGGGTGCTCCATATTTAAACCATAACAAGAGATCTGACATCTACTAGGAGGAGACCTTCATCCTACTGGGGGATGCACTGAAGTCACTGGTGAAATTTCCCAAACTTGTATGAGTAGGAGAGATAGATACAGTGCTTCACCAGAAGGATTCATTAGCTCTGAAGCAATTAAATCAATTAGGGTATTAAAGATGAATCTTAAGGAGCTACATCATAAATTGCTTTCATTATTTTGTGGAACAAAGGCAAATATTCCAAGTATTTCATAGCCATAAGATGAATAGACCTTTTCTTGGCTACCAGTTCCAAGTCACTGAGGTGAAACCTTTAATTGGATTTTGGAAGAATATATCATTTAACGATTGGTTGTCTCTTATGAAATATTAGCCATAGTACTGCATCTTTAAGGAAGGGCCCGGAAAGATATTTTTATTAATAAAAATAAACAATGTTCACTGAAAAAGCCTTCCCCATGGCAGAACCTGAGTTACATATTTCATACATATAATCTCATTTAATCATGCCAACGAAGTCATAAGATAGATATTAAAAGACAAAAATATTAAGGATTGCTGGGCATGGTGGCTCATGCCTGTAAACCCAGCACTCGGGAGGCAGAGACAGGAGGATTGCTGAGTTCATGGCTTGCCTGGGCTACATAGTGAGCTCACAGCCAGCCTGAACTACAAAGTGAGACCCTGTCTCAAAAAAAAAAAAAATAAGGATGAACAAACAGACATAGAGAATGCAGGACAAATGTCATTTAAAACTACCATTTATTACACAGTAGATAAAAAATATAAACTTAGGTCTCTCCTCCTTGTCTGTTTGACTCGGGTTCCAGATAGTTCCTATTATATGAAGCTGTTGTTTAGTGACAATTGACATTAAACATATCAGATCATAGAAGAGGAAAAGCATGTGTGAGCATGCATTTGTGCATGCAAGACAAAGACTGAGCGAGAGGGAAGAGACCCAGGGGAGGAGGGAAGGAAGAATAAATGAAGAGGGGAAAGCTGACATAAAGATAAGAAAGAATACTAAAAGAATGGTAATAGTCATCTTATCACTTGTTCTTATGAAAGACAAGATGCCAGCCAGTCCCCACCCACTCATTAGTCAGCTACCAATGGCAATTTGATGTGACAGGGCTAAAGAACAGACACCTCACAGCTAATAGGGTAGAATGTCCTCCCAACACCCTAGGACAGACCCCCAGCAGTGTGGGGAAAAGTCTCACTGTTAAATAGCACCGGCACACTACAAACTAAATTTCAGTGAGGGGGAAAAAACCATCAGGAATTAATCAAGACTGACAGAGAAGAGAGAGTAGGAGAGGAGGCAGGATGCAGACTGAGCCAAGGCTGAATTCCACAACACTGAAAAATATACATGGTAATGCAAGAAGCGTTACAACACCCTGCCCTCCATTGCCAAAGCCCTGGCTACATTTCCCAGCCATCTTTCTCAAGAAAATGTACAGAATTCCAAGTCTGAGACTAACTCCTCAGGGGCTACGTCATCTTACAAACGGCATAACTGCACAAGATGATTCTTTCCTCTCTTGATCCTAAGTTTTCTATTAGAAGGTCTAGTGGAAAATTCTCAAAACCCAGAGTCAAGACATCTGCTTTCTAGGTAAATCTCTGTCATGAATTACAAGTGTTATTAAATCAGGAAAGCTCTCTGGTATGAATTTCCAGCTTGTTAAATAAATCAAAACATTTTAAAACCTCTACATCAACATGAAAGGCATCAGAAATTCCATTTTCAAACATACACACTATTATGGGTGATCTTGCACTCTTACCCTCATTTCTAGCAACTGTACATATTCCCGCACCATGTCAACTTTTTACATATCCAATAAAGTGTGCATTAAGCGGGATTCTCGGAACTTTGAAAATGTATGCAGTCACAAAGTAGGACATGGCGAACATCATCTGCCATGGTAGCATCACTTCCTGTCACACAGTGCCATGTGCTACCCCTCAATTCTCAAGTGACTCAAAATCAAAATCTGGCCTCATTTGCCAGTGAAAGTAAATGTCATCCCTCCCCCTCCTCTGGCAACAATTCTTACCATGGGAGAAAGCTACAGACTGCAGGTTATCATAACTGCAGGCCTCCTGGGGATGGGAAGACAATAGGAAGGGCTCAGTGGTGGAATATTTGCAGGAAAAGTGTCACTTAAAGACACTGGCCAGCCTGCTCGCCAAACTCACCACTGGAGGTGACTCCAGTTTAACCAGTTCTTGTATCGGATGCGGAGAAACAGACACATTATTCAATTCAACCAAGCTGTCTGTTTAGACGATGTTTCAGGACTGATTAATGGCAGTGAGCAAAGAGGAGCCACACAGACCTTGGCTGTCAAGGTCAAATGCACGCGGCGACAGACCCTGGGAGCCTGGGAGGACGCCCACTCTGGATGGAGCCTGCCGGCCTCGCGTCTTGGCTGCAGACACCAGTGTGTTGTCATTCCCTCTCACTTCTAGTCACACCACACACAAGATGGAGAGGCATATGGTGGCTTTCTCCCGACTCCGTGTAAATGTGGGCTCTAATTTAAGCTTTAAACCTTTTAGGAGCCTTTGCCAGCAAGATAAAATATATAAGCCACGATATTCTGAGCACCATATTTTGCTGCAATATGCCTTGAGGCACGTGGTTCAATCATTTTGAAGGTGGGGCCAACATGAACTCAAGCCTTCTCGTCCCCTGGAGGGGAGAGCAGTAGGGTGTGCGCTTCTCGAGAGCAAGATGCTAAGTGGAAAGCAGTTACGGCGTCACACACTATTAATCAAGAGCCACGTGTTATAAGCACAAGGTTCACCGCTTTAAGGGGATTTTCTCTCTCAAGTTTGTGGCAATTCTATTGGGCAGGTCCTTTTACTTACCTCATTTTCTGAAAGTAGAAAAGATTTAGTAAACTGATGAATTTACTGTCGTACAAAGGCAACATTCAAACATAAGCGATGGACTCCAGAGCCTACACACCAAGCATCGTAAACTGCTACACACTGAAAAGTAACAATGGGACATCCACTGCATTGTCTAGTGTAGACACTGTATGGTGACCAGGGATTCTTGGTGCTGGCTTGGGCAAAAGAGCCTAGAATTCAAGGTAACTGAATAAGACATTCAAATGACTGTCCACTGACTTATTCACACACAGATTGAACATATACAGGACTTGATGCACAGAAATAGGCACCCAGTACTCACAAAAACACTTTTCAGTTCTAAACTATGAAGACCAAAAAGGAAATTCAAGCTCTAGCCTTTGTGTTGTAACTTCTACTCTCTCCTTTCTATTCTTACCAAATTTATGGTAGATTTTCACATCGTCTGTTATTTTTCCAAATAGTCCATGTTTTCATCACTAGCAGAAGAGCAATAATGAAGCAGAGAGACAGACAGAGGTAGAGAGACAGACAGAGACAGAGGCACATATATTTACATATTATCAATCTCCAGGGGAAAATGTGTCATTTCATAGGAGGAAATAAAGTACAGTGTACCCATTACTAGGGGAGTATAGGAACTCCAGAAAGGAAATTTGCTCGCCCTGCACCACAACAGGAAAGATAGGGTCATGAGGACGGGTGAATGCAGCCCTTGAGTCATGTGACAGCAACTTGGCTCAGGTACTACTTTTCCTGCTTCTGCCCTTCTCGCTGAAGTAGGTAGGACAGCATTTCCCTGGGTGGAGAGTGCTCCCAAACCTAGGCCATCTCTCCAGCCTTCACCAGGGCAAGTGTGGGCAGGCTAATGGGGGACAGTCTTAGATGTAGGGTGGCCAGGGAACTGTGGCGTTCTGCTTACTTCGTCTCCCCTACCCCATCTCTGTCTGTCTGCCTGTCTCTCTCTGTCTCTCTGTCTCTGTCTCTGTCTCTGTCTCTCTCTCTGATGAAATGAAAGGAAAGAAGAAGAAGAAGAGAGAATATGCCCGAGTTCCGGATAAGATGAATCTTTCAAGTATAGGCCTGGGATACAGGAATCCGTGGACGCCCTAAGGAGGTGATGACCAAATTCTCCATGCCTGAGCTCACCGTAGACTTGAACTCCAAAACAATGTGACCAGAGAAGACTGGGCAGAGAATATGCACTTTAGCCTGTGCAAAACGTCCACCCACACAGTCCTCTCTAGCTGCCACAAAAGTATCTGCATGACGGAAGAGAGGTTTACTCTGAGTTGGCAGAAGTGGGCACCAGTGCACCAGACTGTCCAGTGCACTCAGGGATTAAGGAATAATAATTATTATTAATATCAAGTTCACTAATGGTGGAGGAGGGGCCAACCCTTCCCTGATGCAGACCGGACAGCCCTGTTCCGGTCCCTCTCCTAAGCACAGATCACCTGGGCCCTCAGCCTCATCCCAAATGCCAGTTACATTTGCTTTTATAACACTCCCTGGGAAAGCATGCAATCTAATACCCATCTGACAGCTGCTGGTAAACAAAACAATCGCATGACAACAGATGGAAAATGGGGCCGTTCTGTGGTTTAGGGTGTCATGGGCAGTTTTCAGAGGTCATCTAAAACCACGCAGACCACAGGAGACTCTCAGCATCTGTGCCAGGGGCCATCATGCATTAGAAAAATAAACGTGTTCAGGGGTTGCAGAACTGACCAACTTCTTTCTGCATCATGCCTGGGGTCTCCGCTGCCCACACATGTTTTTCTTAGTCTTTCTTACTACTTTTCTTTTATTTCTTTTTAAAATGTACTCCCTTTTTTAGTCCAATCCTGTGTTCGGCAAGGCCAACTTTATACACTTAGCTACACATGAACTACATGAGCTTCAGGTCTCAACATCAGAAAAGTCTGCCACGTTCTGATTTGCATTTAAAGAGAAGGATGACGCAGGTATCCATAATACTTTCTCCAGTTTATATGCTGTGTTCTCATTACTTTCAAGATTTCTTCATTCGGTTTTATAGTTTTTAATTTAATTCCTGAAGTTGATAGCATTCGGGTAGCCAGGAAATAAGTAGTTAGCAGAAAATATACGCAGGAACAATATATATTGATCTGTACTTTGTTTTCCTCATAGCTCAAGGTTTCTGGGATCGCACGCCTTTTTGCTTTGTCTGAAAGAGACAATAACATCAGGGAAGGAATTGCCGGCTAGGTTTATAAAGACTGTACTTTGTATTTAGCCATCCTTTTTTACTAAAACAAAATCAATAACAGCAGATAAATTTCTTCTCAAACCTTTAATTGTTTCTTACTCCTTTGGAGGAAAAATTTTTTTTTGTATCATGGCAGAAAATTAGAAAAATCAAGGGAAGCTTGGAAAATAAATCATAGTCTGCTTCCTTGTGATTACCGCTAGCTAATGTTTTGGGGGAAAATCTGTATATACACAGACAAATGAATGACCAATTTTTACAGGAAGGTGAGTCTAGCTCTGATTAAATGCACACACAAGTACACCAATGTACACCATACACACACACACACATTCACACATGCAAAACCATGGCAGAGGTAACTTCTAGGAAGCACTGACCCAAGCAGGAGGACTGGCTTCTTTGTTGTGGAGGCTGAGCCTTTGCTAATGCAACCTCTGCTCACCCTCTGCTAGTTCTGCCATCCTGCTCATGCTCTCACCAAGCAAGGTCTCGTGCTTTTTACCTCCTAAATGTGGACTGACCTTGTCTCCTCTCTCTGCTTCTTCTGCCATCACATATCCAGAGCTTTAGCCTGGATTCATGGGACGCTCACAGACCGCCTTGGTTAATTTTGGCCCCTTCCAAGCTGCTCTCTGGTGGGGTCATTTACAATGTGCACCACTTTGAAATGGAGACTGTGACACCTTCTTTCTACCCCCTGCCCGACCCTTTCTTCTCCACATTGGCCTTTCCTTCTGCTTATGTGCAAGTTCACAGCTAAGGTCTTGGGTATACTGGAACATCATCCCTCTCTCCTTCCTCATCTCATTTCCCAAACCAAATCACGCCATCCATACCCATCATTTCATCTGGCATCCGTCCCTGACTACCTACAGGCAGACAGCCCTGGCTTTCTGCATTTCCCCCACTAAAGCATCAGGCCTCTGTATGACTGGGCAATGTGTGATGACGGTTCTCTCATTTTGAGCCCATCATAGATGTGACTCTGTGCTGCACCCACAGCCTTCCCGATGCAGATTAGTGGGTGCTTGAAGCCCTGCCTTGGAAACACCAAACCTCAACAGCTCACCTCTACCACCACATACGCACAGACAAATATACCTACATAAACAGATCAACAGAGTGGCCAAAGAACTCCATCACATGGCAGGATTTTGGCCATGATCACATGGGGCTGAAGACTAGAAATCCCCAACTCAGGCCCTTTGCACATTGTCTCAACCCCACACACACTGGGTATTCTGCCGTAGCTGAGCCTGAGCAAGAAAGAGGCTCCCCTCTCCCTTTTACACCCTGTTGGCATCAAGGATGGGACTGTTCCTGGTTGACCTCACCCCAGACGTGTGAAATGGTAACCTCCATCTGGCTTCCTGCATCCAACAGCAGGGCCACACCAACCCTAACCCTGCTGGTCACGTGAAGCTAGAAGCAGCCTCCCACTCCATCCCTGACCCTCAGGTCCCGCTGTCATCATCACCATCTCCTTTCTCACAGTTGCATCCTACACTGTCCTGCTCAGCTGAGCACACAACTTCACATACAGTTAGAGGCAACAACTTTTTTCCAGCATCCACAACTCTGCACAGGACGGCCCCCAGCTACACACCTCCCTGTTTTCCTTTGGTAGTTCCTATCTTTTCTTTCTTCCCCTGTGTATAAAAACTATCCCCTGGTATCACATGCAACCCCAGAGCCATCATTTAAAATATTCTTTGAATCAATTAGTCTATAAATGAATGAATTCTAGACCAACCACGATGAACTAACAAAAGCATTTTACCACATTGGATTTCTCAGATGTAGTTTTGTTCTGGCTACAAGATCTCTGCAAAAATGAGTGCATATAGAGTCACAGTTGTGTCAGAATGAATATTTTTCAGTCCTGTGGGAGATCCCCCCTCCTTCCATGGTGCTGAACAAACATCCACAGAAGACAGAAATAATAATGCCACCACAATACAAGATCGACTTTAAGTCACAGGTATTTAGGCCAGAAAGAAGATGTGGGCCTGCCTGTCGCTAGCTCTGAGGAGGATAACACTCCTGTCACCCTGCTGTGAAAGGTACCTGTCATCCCTTTTCTGGAGGCTATCAAGGAAAGAAGCCCCAATTCTGCACCTGTCTCCTCCTACCATCGTGCTCACCAGCCATGCTATTATCATGCATTTAAAAAGACTGAATAATTTATATAAAAATTATGATATTTTAAAATAGAAAATTAAAAAAAAGTCCACAGTCTTTCCCTGCGTTCCATTTCTTACAAGAAAACAGACATGGAGAATTGAGGCTCTCAAATGTTTAAAGGTAAAATATTATATTCTCTGTGCATAATTATGCAGAATTCTTTTCAGTGCACGGGGTACATTGGTACTCAAGCCCGGGAAGATCTTCTTCACAGACCTTGTCTGCAAACGCTGTTTTATAGTGAACAAGGCCATGATAGAAAGAGACAGGCGGGGAAGAGCAAAGCGAGGCTCCAGTTTGAGTCCTGCCACTGAATACTCAGTGGCCTTCACCTCTCTGAACTTCAGTTTCTTCACTGTAAAACAGAGATAATCAGCTTATTGTCAGGACTGAACGCCGCCGTGGAACGGATAATATCACCTAGAGAGTGGGCAGCAGGGAAGCCTCGCTGGAGTGAATTCAAGAGGGAAGGAAAGGAGGAAAAGTGATAGCAAATATAGATGAGTCTTATTTCAGAGCATCGTGGAAAGGAGAGCAGAGCAGCAGATGGAGGGGAAGTGGAATCACAGGAGCCTGTTTTTCATGTCGAATACATTACAGCATGTGCACATGGCAGTGGGTGTGAGCCCAGCCAGTCTAAAGGTGTCAGATACCATCGATCAGCTGTGGAGTCCTCAGTGATCACCTCCATCCTGAGCCTCCTGCTTGTCCTCTGGTGACCAGAGCCTGCTGACACCCGGATGTCTCTACAAGGGAGCCCTGTGGATGCTTCATGCTTAATATGATCAGAGACAAGCCCCCAACTCTTTCTCCCCTTTCCTGAAGACCTGCTCCTCTTAATACTTTAGAAATGGATTTTCCAAATGCTTAGTCTAAAATCCTTATAGGAACCATTGACTCCTCTCTCTTTGGTGCTTCTCACACTCTATATTGTCTCTCCTTTTGAAATACCACACATCCACACGTTGACCATCTCTCACACCTACAAGCTTTGGTCTTGTCCACCATTCTGTCTCACCTGCTGGCCCAGACTGGATTCCCTGCTTCCATGCACCTCCCACATATCTTCTGCCCAACAGCGATGGTGTCCCTTTGAAAACAGGCTTGAGGCCATGCTGCTCCTCTACCCAGCATCCCCCATGGCTTCCTGTCCTGCTTATGGCAGGACATAGCAGAAGGTCATGACATGACCTTAAGAGCTCTCTGTTATTTGGTCCTTACCCCCTGCTAGAACCCGAAGTCATAAAGAGCCCTCTTTTCTCTCATCCTCCATTCCAGCCATACAAATTCTACTGTGAATGTGATCAGCAATCTACAGCCAAGATTCTTCATCATGGATAACTGCTGGGGTTTGCTTCCAGCCCCAATAAATCATTACTTTCAGATTCTGCTCAAAGGTCACTGGATGGAAAAGTATTTCCAGACCCCTCCCTGATATGGAACTGCATCCCCACCCAACCCATCATGTCCTATCTGCTTCACACTGCTTTATTTTTCTGCATGGCATCATACACTATTTGGGTTTTGGGGTTTTTTTGGTATATCGTCTGTATCGTCACATTCAATTCTGAATTCAGCAGGCCACAGTGTCTCATAAGAAACAGCTTCAGTTTTCTTCATGACATATTTTTAGTTTTTAAATGACTGCTCGGAATTTAGAAAACAGTACATATGTACATCTATCTATCTATCTATTTATCTACCTATCTATCTATCATCTACCTATATGCTCTGACATTTCAGAATTTCCTTTATCCTAGACCAACAAATTAGTATAAATAAATTATAATCAAGAATTTTGCTAACTTGCTAGTAAAATTGTTAACAAATTCATTCAAATCTTCTTTAAAATCATTCTATACTTTTTATAAGTGAAATATATCCATTTCAAAATAAGTGCATGAAAATAGTGTTTTACTAGATTCACCTACGTTTCAGTAAGAACAGAAAGAATATATGGTAACAATTAAACCATTTAAGTACTGGATTCCCCAAATGTTCAGAGAAGGACCAGAATACAGTGTAACCAGCCTTTTGCAGGAAATATTTTAAAGCATATTTAAAATCACACTATATAATATAGAGTGAAATTAGTTGAATCAACATATATGTCTAACAATAGAAAAATGGCTATATAAACATGAGAATCATTCTATCTGCTTTTGAGTTATTTTGTTACATGATAATCAAAATACCAATTGAACTAGGAACATAAAGAATATTTTTGTGTAGAGAAACAAAAATTTTTAAATTATGCACATTATCCAGTTGATTACATAAATACATCCATAAGAAACATACTGCAATGCTAAAAATAGTCTAAGTTGGTGAATTTATGCGTGATTTTCTTCTTTAAGGTGATCTGGATCTAATGGTACCAATCAAGAAAGAATACTCGCTGAGAGTGAAAGAGAACACAATATAGTTGTGGGATGACCACTAAATCAGAAGCTGAAGAATACTTTCAGTTTCTAATCTTCCAATAACTTTGGAGAACACACCTCTGAGAGGTCATTCACAATCTCTGTGCCCCAGCTGTGTGCTTGTAGAGAAAGCTCTGCAAAGAACGAAGAGTGGCCAAGATAGTATTCTCTATTCGTCCAGTACCTGGATGCACAGGAATCCCACATTTCCCACATCTCCCTCCCACTGTAGTGACCTCTGCGGTGAGTGAATACTAACCACAGCCCCATGTTCACCCCATAAAATAGCCCACATGGTGTCCAATGATCCAAACCCCACTCACAGAATTTGAACTAAAACCCTACAAGAATCATACCGCTACAAGAAATCTACACCCAGGAAAGAACCCAGCTCTCAACACATCATGAAGAAAGCCTGAAATACATCTTAATTATGTGGTATTACTGAGGCACTAGAATTGTGTGGGTTAACTGCGCACTGTTGAGTACTCTCTTTCCTGACAAACAGATGAGATTCTTTACTCCACAAAACCTCAGGCCTGTGCGACAACTTTGAGGAAAATCTAACATGATCCTTAGTGATGCTACCAATGTAAGCCTGAGGGGACTTGATTTGCTTTTCATGAGAACAAGTGGATTTGTGGACTTTGATTTTTGCTTTTAAAAGATTCCCAATATGTTTTACTCTTCCCTGGCTATCAGGATAAAATACAGTCAGCATCTATAGCTGCAAGTTCAATGTCTCCATATTCATCCAACCACGGGCTGAACAGGTAGCTAGGCCCACAAAATGTTACATCTATACTGAATGTGGACAGAGTTTTCTTTACCACTCTTCCCTAAATAAGGTGGTATAATGACTATCCTCATAACATTTAAATTGTATTAGGTATTATGAGTGAACTAGAGATGAGTTGTCTTCAGGGTGATGTGTGTAGGTTCTGTGCCAAAGGCTGCACTACTTTGTGTAAGGGTCTGGAGCATCCACGGCGTCTGTTGTTCTGGAGGACTGGGGTACCAGAATCAATTTCCCCCAGATACCCAGGGACAGGATGGCTATGTACACTAAACATGACTGGAACTATGAAGTACAGCTGGGCAAGTAGGTTGACAAATATCTCTTTAAAAAGCAATGGTAGCCAGGTGTGGTGGCTCACACCTGTAATCCCAGCACTCGGGAAGAAGAGACAAGAGGATTGCTGAGTTCCAGGCTTGCCTGGGCTACATAGTGAGCTCAGGGCCAGCCTGAACTACAAAGTGAGACCCTGTCTCAAAAAAAAAAAAGAGAAAGATATCAACTCAGTAAATATTCCAAATTAAAACTCAGAAATAAAGGGCAACTAAATCCAAACCAAGTAGAGAGAAGGAAAGAACAAACATTAGACCATAAATAAATAAATATAGAAATAGTAAAACAATGGAGAAAACAAAACAAAAAGTTGATTCCATGAAAACATCAATACACTGACTAACTTCCTAGCTAGAATGGTCAAAAATGGGGGAAAATTAAGATACCTGAAATCAGGAATTAACAAGAGCAAACATTACTACCAACAGAAATAACAGGAATGTGTAAATAGTAATGGAAAACTGTATGCCATAAGAATTAAATACCTCAGGTAAAATTGGAAGTACACAAACTATCAAAGCTCAAGAAAAAATAGTCTAAATAGATCTAGATGAAGTGAGGAGATGAATAGGAAAAAGCAACATGATTTCCAGGTAAAATACAAGGCCAGCTGGCTCCAATTGGTGAAGTTCAACAAGAAGAGTTAACACCAACACTTTAAAGTCTTTTAGGAGTACAAAAGGCAGGGTTTCTCAACACATTCTATAAGGTTAGCATTTCCCTCACATCAACAGATGATAAAATACTGTAAGAAAGTATAACACAGCCAATGTTCCTTATGAATATAGATGAAAACATCCCTGAGAAGATACCAGTAGACTATATTCAACAGCACCTAAGGGGAATTTTAAACCTTAACATAGAAAAATTAAGTATACAATATGTGATGATAGAAGAAAAAAATACAGCCACACAGTTACCTCAAGAAATGCAGAAAAAGATTTTGACGAAAGTTAAGACCCTTTCATGACAAGAAAACCTCAGAGTAGATGCTAAAGATGTCAACTTTGTTAAATGCACCTACAAAACAATCTCGCTAGTTTCATGGAAAATAGTGAAACCCAACTGAAGTACTCCCAGAATCCTGACTGACAGAAACTAGAAAAGACAATAGATGTTTCTACCTTGGTATATGAAAATCTAAGCTAATTTTCTTCATAAGAATAGGTACATGATAACACCTAATAGAACAATAATGAGAAAGGTCAGGGAGGAAGAGAAGCAGAAACAGGCAGTTGTTGTCAGAATCCAGGCTGGATCAGTGCTCTGTGGCAGCAACCACAGCCTCTCAGCCACTAGGGCTCCAGGCCACGCCTCCAGCCTGCATGAGGAGCTGTATGCTGGAGTTCAGTCCCAGAAGAGGTCCCCTGTCCAGGGGCATCAAAGAATTCTGACACGGGGTCAGGCCTCTAGCAGGCCGATACTTGAGAAGGTCACCGATGATCCTTTCTCAGGCTAACCCTGCCTCAAAAATTCAATAGTCCCAGCGATGGGCACAGCTGACATGGGAAAAGGACAGGAGCCCAACCTTCTAAACAGTGAAGGGCAGCAGTTACCAAGAGCAACATCTGTTGCCAAGCACATCAGCCTCATCACTGGGGAGCTAAAACCCTGAGCAGCTAAAAGGAAAAGATGCCCTTACGTGTGTACAGGGGTAATCAAAAACTACCTTGCATATGTAAGTTTTTAAAAACAGATTTATTACAGTAAAAGACGTCTGGCTATCAATCCCCTTCGGTGTACTCCCCCTCTCTTTGAGTACACTTAGCCCATTGTTCTTCCTGCTTTCTGAAGCGGTTCTGGAAGTCTTTTACAAATATCTTAAGTTACGCTGTCATGGCTTATTACTGCCTCAACACCCTGAATTAATTCACAATATTGACTTTTTCTTTTTTTTTTAAGACAGGGTCTCGCTTTGTAGTTCAGGCTGGCTCTGAGCTCACTATGTAGCCCAGGCAAGCCTCAACTCAGCAATCCTCCTGCCTCTGCCTCCCGAGTGCTGGGATTACAGGAGTGAGCTACCATGCCCAGCATTGTGCAGTGTGGTACTGATTGATGGTGGGTGTGAGTCACACACCCAATATCATATCATTGTATGTGGTTACCAGGATCGAACCGGAGACCTTGTGCTTGCTAGGCAAGTGGTGGCACCACTGAACTAAATCTTCAGCCCACAATATTGACTTTTCATGGTCATATGGATTTTAGAGAAAAGTCAAAACTCACAAGATGACAGATCCAAAGAATAAGGTGGACAAGGACATCGTGTAACACTTTTACAAGCCTACTTTTCTGTTGGATGACACTTGGCAGAAGAATTCACTGCATTTTGGATCATACCTCAAAGAGACTGGAGACAGGACTTCCAAAATTGCTTTAGAAAGTTGCAAGAATGACAGGAGAAGTATGTTTGAAGTGAGGAGTTTTTTGAGGAGAATTAATGTAATGTGTATTTTACTGTGCTAAGTTCAGACATCCACAGTAGAGCTGGATCACCATGTGCAGGCCCCACATCTCCTAACAAGTGCTCTAAGGAAATCTCACTACAATTGGTTCTCAGCTTCCTTGTCTCCTGCCTGTGGACAGCCAGCTACTCCTGCAGAACGTCTGCACGCACAGTCTTCATGGCTCACCTGTGCTGGACCTGGAGGCCTCAAGGGGCACCTAGGCAAAACACACATGATTTTGCTGTCTTTCCATATGTGAGCAGCGCGTGCTCAGAGTGAGACATTTGGGGGCCTGATATGCAGTGGGTTTGTTCTCTTTAGCTGAGGATGTTTAGCTTTGGGGCAGGTCAAGGGTGCCAGTCAGTACCTATTTCACCTTCATTCGCAAGGGAAAGCAGAGAAGTCATTGATAACATGATGAGCTCAAGTAAGCTTTGGGCACTACAAAGGTCAATACAGATATTTTCATGCAGCCATGATAACTAACAAGAATACACAAACATAAATATTAAGGGGTTGAATGACAAGGGAGACTAGCTACCCTCTCAGACACAGCATCCTGCCCCAAAACATCCAGATTCAGTGACAAGCATGGAGTCAACACCAAGGCACCTAAAATAAATCCACTCCTTCTTTTACATAGTTTTAAGAAAACTTTGGAAGTCTGAGAGTACCGCTCAGGGTAAATCACTGGTCTAGCCTGCAGGAAGCCTTGATTTTATCTGCAATAGTATACAAAACAAAACAAAACAGCATGGAAACAAATGGTTTTATACAGCAAGCCATCAAGGATGAGAACGCTAAACAAACACATTTGGAAAACAATAAATAATTTTGCGTCCAATGGTAAACAAGACAGAATGACCTCTGTGGATATGGGCAAGGTCATAGTCAGGCTTGTCTCCAGATTCCCACACCCATAACCTTTCCTAATGTTTTTCTTTTCTTTTCTTTTCTTTTCTTTTCTTTTCTTTTCTTTTCTTTTCTTTTCTTTTCTTTTCTTTTCTTTTCTTTTCTTTTAGCAAGAGAGTGTTCCAAGAGAAAAGTAAGATCCAAGTGCATTAATATCTCAAAAGAAAAGTGAATTTCAAGGTATAAATTTTCATATCACAAAGTATCCCAAATGTTAAATAGCTCCATCTTCAGGTTAAATGTTGAAAAGCTCTCTCTTTCTCTTTGAGTCCTAAAAATACAGGAGCTATTTCAGGTCCTCCTGAGTTAGATGGATGTAGTTGGGTCTCCAGTCCCCTGGCTCCAGAAATCGGAGCTGCACCATGAGTTGTGCCTCAGTGGTGCCCACAATGCTCCCCAAAGTCTCCAGAACCAATGGTGTGCACAGCCTACCCATTCGTAATCCCTGCTCTCATGATATTCTAAACACCAGCAAGTGAAACAGTGCTCTCCAAGGGCATCTGTCAGATTCTTTCACAAATGTTCTCTGCAGCATCTTTGTATCTTATTGGGATATCAGTGATAGAGGCAGGTCTTACTTTCCTCTTTTGGTAGACAGAGAAACGGGATTGGTGTTCCACCCTCCTACCTTATTTTATAAGATGGATTTGAACCTGAATACAATGTATAATTGTTATGAATGGAATATGAAATTATTAAGCAATATAGATCAGACCTGCTACATCCAAAACTGCAAACCAACAGACAGTTCATTCAGAACAAGCCCCATTAAAAGTGGACTGGAAATGGTGTGAGCGAGCTAACAAGGACGGCAGACAAAAGTAGTAGGAAGCCGGGTGATAAGAAAAGGAAGAACAAAACAAAACAGGGGCATAAAAAGCTAGTTCCTGTTAAGTGGTTTATGAATAGAAAACAGCAGGGGATACAGCTGATTTTATAGAATACAAGTTTTGATTGTTTTCCTTTTATCATCAAGAAAAGAAATTCATACTTAACAAGATCACTAAATAATCAAAACTATGCTATTGCTCTGTTCTTCGTTGTGACCACTGTATTACTTCCAGCCACTGAAATGAACAGACACAAGCAGACAGAAGCCGCTGTCTCCTTTTTGATAGGTACCACCGTTTACTCAAAGCAAACTCCAAAAGACAAGGTGAACTGAATGTACCAAGCCCAGCAGAGCACAGAAAAGCAGTTTACTGCCTTCCCTGATGGTGATAAAGCCTATGTAGGTGGTTACTGGGGACCACGAAGCTAAAGACAAGCTTCCCCCAGATAAGCCAGTACACAAATAACTCTATTCTCTGTTTATTACTATGCAATTTTATCTGGTTTTAACTTGCAATCAATGCGATATCTCGGGCATATTGAAAATGAAAGAACATGCCCTAAGAATTTCAATTCGCAAATACTAACAATATTAACAATTGTAATACTTGTTACTGTAGCTAACAGGCACTGAACTCTCTCCATAGACACTAGGCTATACTTTACAAACAAGATATCATTTTATCTCTGTAAAGATGCTCTGAGTTTAGGCACAATGATCACCCTCCTCTTCTACAAATAGGGAGAGGGAGGTATACAGAGTTTAACCGAATGACTCAGCTGCAAGAGTCAGTGGAGGTATGACCAGCTCCAGGCTGATTTTGGAAACCAGCCTGCCATCATGACACCAGTAGCCACCCTGGATGGTCATTTTCCTCCCATGAGAATTCTGTAAAACTGATACCTACCTCCAACTCTGTATAGTCAGTATTTCTGGGCATGGGGTCTAAACAGTGTTCTGAGGCAATTACTGCACATTGCTTTTCATGTACAGTCAAGGTTGAAACTCTGAGCATTAGACTCTCCTCTCTCCCAATGCAGAACTGTTAAAACTTCTAATCTTACCTTGGGTCCTCCACCATCACAGCAGTGTGCTTTTGGAAGCCTGGCTACTCAGTATGCGGTCTGCAGGCCAGCAGTTAGCCAGAAATGCAGACTTAGCCTCCTGTGCAAGCTACTGAATCAAAATCTGTATTCTATTCAGATCCCCATATGCACACTAAATTCAAGTTCTATCCTCAAAGTGGGCCCTAGAGAGCATACATTTGCTCCTGGAGCTATTAAGAGTTGCCATGAAGAACAAAAGCGCAAATGTAACCATCACTTTTACCATGCAACGTCACCCCATACCTTTCCTCTCTTTCACTGAAAAAATGCCCCACCCCACCTTGTCCTGTGTCAAACACGTTTGGGTCCAACAGGATTAAACAAAGTCAAATTACTTTCTCTACTCCAGGCTCCAGCAAAGCCCATAATGTTCAAATACTAATGTGCTCCATAAATCTCCAAGAGGAGAAATTTCCGCAATATTTATGACCATGGTACCCTGTAACTCAGAACTCCTATTAACATCTTTTGTAGACAATGTGTTTCCAGGGACATATTATGGAAAATATTTAACCAAAAGAGACTTTTTTTTCCTTACCTCACTGGCTGCCATATACACTTTTTCCTTGTTAGGTTGAGCAATTTGCTTATGAACAGCCACATTAGCAGTCGTGGTGGAATTATAGGAAATCTTTATCAAGCATTCACTATGTATATCAGGCATGGTTTAAAGTGCTCACGCTGTGTTGACTCATTTTATCTTCCTAACAACCCCATTAGATAGGAATGGTCTGTGTTATCACTTGTGGTGATGGAAACCCAGGAGCAGATGACATAAGTAGCTTGCCCAAGGTCACACTGTTAGTTAACAGTGGATAAAAGTGTTTAACTCTGTCCTTCTGCCTCCACATTATCCTGTTAAGCAGTAGACTACTGGGTAAGGTGTCAAGTGAATTCCCAGGCACCTCAAAGACTTCTTTAGAGTAGATGATTTAGAGCCAGACAGACAGAATTTGCAACCAAACAATGTAAAAGAAGCACAAATTTTATCTTAAGCATCAAGTTCTTTCATCACTAGTGAGACTTGGAGGCCAAAAGTCCAAATCCTTTCTTGGGGATCTGTGCTGACATTCTAACTTCGATACTCTTGGCAGAGAGACACACTTAGCCTTCCAATGGAGGCAGTGCACTGAAGACCCTGATCCTTTCTACCAAACACCCTGAAACAAAACATCACCCAACATAGGGCATACATTCGAAAGTGTCAGCAAGATGATACCAGCGGGCAAGGGCATAAAGCAAATCAGAAAACTCCAGAAACTTGTCATGCTGCCCCTCGGTGACTTCCAAGTGGACCCAAATGAGGAAAGGGAGGAAAACAATATGACATCCTGGGAATCCTCTGTTGTAGACCCAAGATTGTGGATCCTGTCTAAAGTTCCCTGAGGTTTGGGGACCAGAATGCAGTCCTCAGAAGAAGGCCACTGACTCACAGCAGGATGGACCTTTCTTCAGGCATGTCATTTAATTAACAGGCCTTGACAGAGAAGGTGGGAAGGAGCCACTCTAAAACCAAGTCCCTTCCTCCCAACCAGGATCACAGATTAGGGCAGCCAAGTGGTACATGTCCAGAAAGGCTATTCACTAATCAAGAGCTTTGTCTGTCCCTTTTTTTTTCAATTCTCTGTGTGGGACAAGCTTGGCTGCAAATAATGCCTAACATGATCCAAGGTCTCCTTCACGTACCAGGTGTCATGCTGGACCCTTTCCATCCTGGATCTTGACCTATAACTCATTGCATAGAGAAATATTTAAGAACTTATTTTGGGTCAAGCACTATGCTAGATGTTAGAAATCATGGTACATTGGATAACGCCCATCTGTGCCCACTCCCAAAACATGAAGAATTGTCCAAAAATACAATGACTTTAGAAATACACAGTAAAACCTGTATTGCCATTAATCCTAGTCAAAACACTGCCCTTTGCTTTGCACATGCTTATCCCATTGTCCTTGCCATCTGCTGAAACAGTGCAAGAAAACAGTGAAAGGCAGTTCTGGAAACGCTCCTTCATGAGTATATTTAGTTGTGCTGCCCTGGCTGCTCCCATCTCCTCACTTGATTCAAAATGCTTCCTCTCCATGGCCATTTTGGCTTTTGAGAAGAGCCAGAAGTTACACAGCACCACATCAAGTGGCAGATGAAGACACAACCTGTCTTCATTTGACAGCACAAAAGAAAGCACTGTAGATGTGTTCAATCAATTCAGGACACTGAGGTAGCCACAAAAAGACACTTATGAAGGAGGACTTTCAGAATTGCTTTAGAAAGAGGCAGTAAGAATGAGACAAGTATTTTTGGAAAGAGGGGCTATATTTTGATGGAGGGCAATGTCAATGTGTCTTTTACTATAATACTACATATTTCAAATGTCTTATTTACACATTCACTGTATGTTTTAATCACAATGTGCATGTATACATCCAAATCCCCAGAATCTGTGGAAAGCTGTGAAATGGTAAGGATTGATTGCATATTGATTAATGAGAACTTGAGATGGACAGACAATTCTGGGTTATCAACGTGGACATAATGTTTACGCATGGATCTCTATGATGGCAGAATCTTATCAGTTGAGGTCAGAGAAAGGAATGGAAAGATGTCCCCTTCTTAGCTTTGAAGATGGAAGAAAGGGCCACAAATAAAGGACTAAGGAAGCTTCTTATAACTGGGTAGAACAAGAGAATAGATTTTCCCATGGAACTCCCAGAAAGGAGATACTGTTCCACCAAGTTTTCAGTACTTTGTTATAGCAACAATAAAATAGAACACAGCATTAAGAAAAGGAAACCTATCCTCATATTGCTGACATTCCAAAGAAGCATCCTATGAATAATCATTACCTGAGTTGAAGAACACCAAACTGTGCTAGGCCTTAGCTAAATAGTTTGACCAAGTTTATACAGCTAATTGGCAAGAAGAGTAAGACTTGAACTCAAGAAGTCTGACTCCAAGGCCATACTGCACCCATTTTTCTAGATCATGCACCCATGGACACCTTACAGGGACCTTGGAACCATAGGAAGTGAAGTCAAGATGATGTGAGTTTATGTTTTTTTTCTCTTGAGATGCCTGGAATCTGCTCACTATGACAGACTGAGCTGGGAGACAGTGCAGAGGTTTAACCTCAGTGCTCTTGTTTGTGTCCTTTACTCTTCTTCCTTCTCCTTTCCCACTGGAGCACTCAGGAGAAGAGGATTTCACATCTCCCCGCTGACCTGCATCACTGTCACTATACATGTCTACTTCTGGCTTCTTGACCCAAAGCAATCCACCAACCACAAAGACCACGAGGTCACACCTGGTTTGTCCCAAGTGTGGTATCGCATCATTGACCTCAAGGCAATCAAACACTCCACTGACTTTGGTTTAGAGTCTGATCTACCTTTACCTTAAGCAGTTCTTTGCTTTCAAATATCAAGACTCTTTCCATAAATTCTACCAACTGTTTATGTTCCAGAAGATTGTTAGACCATCCTGGAGTATAAAATCCAGATATCCTCTTAGCCTTTGTTCCTAGACTCAAGCATTGTACTGGATGTTTTATGGCAAGACAGTTCTAGAAACACAAGTATAACTGCTGCTTTTATGAACCAACTAGAACACCAAAAGTCAGTAATATCTCTAAATTTTGTCTACTAGACTGCAACACTGTCAAGTCATAGCTCTAGACTAGCCTGATGTAGAAACTAATGAACTTTTCTATTAATGTAGCAAAGAATTAGAAGCAACCTAGGTGTTCAAAGTGAGAGCTGCTTTAAATATACTGTGGTACAGCTAAACTGTACCAGACGAACAACAAATAACTAAAATACTTACTATGCATAAAGTTGCAGACAAGGGGCTCAGAGAAGCCCAGAATTCCTTGGGGATTTCATTAATTCCTTCATTCAGCAGCTGCTTATTGTAGACTGATTACATCCTGAGCACTCTGATGGGCTCTAAAGGAACAGCAAGCAGCAAGACAGACTTACCTTGGACCCCTGGGCTTACACTATAGTGGGAGTCTGGGAGAAAACACAAACAAACAACATTTCTAAGTTTTATACATTAGACTCGGACAGTGTCAAGTCACAGTTCTAGATTTATCTAAGGTTGCAACTGAGGCACTTCTCTAAATAAAATTGTAAATCTTTTACTATAGCAAAGCATTGGAATCAATGCAGGTACTCAGCAATAGGGAATGGTTTAAATATACTATGGTACAGCTGAACTATTCCTCTGCAGTCAAATATGGTCTAAAATATTAAAGGCAAAGCCCTGAAACAAACACTACACACTGATGTAGCTATGAAAAATGTCCATGATTAATGTCACCACAATTATTAAAAATATAGAGAATAATGCCCCCTTTTTTGCATTTATTTTTTGTCTATCCATCTTTCTTTCTTCTTTGGTTTGTTTCTTTATCTCATTGATATACCTCTCTCAACTCTTCCATTTTTAAGAATTCCAACTCTGAAATTGTCTTCTCTTTGAATCTTCTCATCTTTAACCACAGGGACACTAAAGTTATTGGTCTTTAATGGAATGCTGAGGCCTACTGGTTTCCATGCTTGCCAAGTTCAACTTATATTCAACTGCTCTATAGAGAGAAGCCAGATTCAACTGTCACAGTTTCCTGTAACCCCTGACCCCAAGCCCAGAGGTCCACTGGGCACTCTTAATCTGTTGTCCCTTCTACCTGTCTTCCTGCAAATGCACATGTGTCTGAAGGAAGCACTGAACACAGTGTGCATGAGGCCCTCCAAAGCCAGCAGGTCATTCTGTTGCTCATGTATATTTCCAACTTAAGTCCACAGCACAGCAACCTGCAGTCATTCCAAAGCCTCTTTCTAATCATGACTTTAATCCAGCTTTTCTGTTTTCTCCTCTCTGTCTTCTCTTTACTAAAACTATCAAGATCAATGGGCCACAGAAAAGACCTATAAGGAGATGAAAAAGGCAGAAAAGTCAAAGGGTCTATTGAAATGTGAAGCACCAAAAGCACATACTCAGGCTCTCCAGGGAAGGTCAGCACTTTCACAGGGATCAGCTACAAACAGAAGGCTCCTCAGCCCAGCAGTGACATAGACCAATAGCACACAGACTAGCAGGTGCCAGCAAGACAACATTACTCCCTTTACCCCTATTTTCCCACTCTGGGTTTTTATTTCTATGCAGTCAAATGTAGTCTAAATATTAAACACAAATTTCCAAAATTGAAGAATCCCTAAGCTTTGAAGCAGGTGCTACTCTGAGTAGCAGATGGAGTCTCAGGTGGTCTGGTTGCATCCAGCCCAGGATGTGAATCATCCCTTTTTCCACCGTATCCATACTATATGCACTACCTTCCTGATGGTTATGCACTACCCACCCACTGATCACTCCACAGCCATCACAGTTATCCTGTCGACTGTCACTGAATTGCCATGCTTTTTACCTAACCTTTCCTTTACTTAACAGTCCCTCAAAGACAAGAGTAGAAAGGTAACTCAGACATGCCAAAGACAAGCCACAAAGTGCTTGCTTTAAGTGAAATGGTATAAATTCATGACATAATGAGGAAAAGTATCTGCTGAGGTTGCTTAGATAATGAAAAAAATTACTGATAATTTCCTTTAGTGCCTCATTTATACATTTATCACAGGTATGTTTATAGAAAGAAAAGCATAATATATTCAAGGTTCAATAATATGACTTCAGGAATACACTGGGAATCCTTAGAACATATTCTCCATATTGTAAAGCTGTTAGCATCTATCTTAGTTCAAGAAACATAAAAATATTGATTTTTTTCCTATTGTGTGTCAGGTCCTCTGAAGGGCATGTGTGTGTGTGTGTGTGTGTGTGTGCACGCGCGTGTGTATGTGTATGTGGGTGTGTGTGTAGCAGGGACTAAACCCAGAGTTTTTACACTGAGTTACATCTTTAGCCCTTTTTAATTTCAAGACTAGGTTTTGCTAAGTTGCCAAGTTACCCAGGCTGGTCAAACTTGCAATCCTCCTTGTCGGTCTTGCAGAGTGCTAAGATTGCATGGGCCCAGTGCCACACTCAGCTTCTTATGGGCAAATATTTTACATCATCTGTAACTTTTGAAACTCATTTTCAAGTTGTATTGCTATTTGGTTACTACAGATCACGGAACTGGGGCTCAAATTCAATAAGTTTTGCATAACCAACTTCGATGGGAGCCAGGCTAAACATAAACCTCACTGATTCTCTGTACAGTCATGGCCTCTTCCCTTAGCTCCTAATACTTTAGTCAGGAGGAGAAAAATAAGCACGAGTTGAAAACAATTGATACGGGAAATCCTTAGAAAACTACCCCAAAAGGGGCTTGATACCGTCCATATTATGCAATGATTTCTTCTTTCCTTCTCGTGTGAACAGATTAAACTAATAGATTATGAGCATTATTCTTAAGCAACGTAGATCAGGGTTGATGTGAGCCTGTTCTTGAAAGATAAGCTGCGTATCAGTACTGAGGGAAAATGAATTAAAATGCAAATCCGAGTGTGCCCCCACTGTGAGGCTATCTTTAATAGATATGTCTCCCTGAATATATCACAGACAAAACTGTCAGTTTGCATCCCAAATAGAGCAAAACCAAGCTCTAATGGCATTTCACTAAGGGTAAAGTTTATAATTGGATTTTGCCAAGGGTGGAGTTTATAATCGACCTTCACCTGGTCCCTTAATCTTTGCCACATGGGGAAAAATAAATTGGACAAAAACCTCCCCAACCCTACGCTGGAGCAGTGGTTTCACTGGGCACCTCAGGCTTCAGGCACAAGGTCTAAGGCACCTCTACAACTTCTGCACCCCAGTCCTAAGGAAGCAAAGCTGGACCTGAGACCGCAGGACCGAGCCCATGGCTAACAAAGGTGACCTTCAGGTAGACTATTGGCTGCTATCTCCAAATTAAACAGCAACAGATGCTGGCGAGGCTGTGGAGAAAAAGGAGCCCTTCTCCACTGTTGGTGGAAATGTAGGCTGGTACAACCTCTATGGAAGTCAGGATGGAGATTCCTAAAATAACCAGGATTACAGGTCCTATTTGACCCTGCCATTGCCCTGCTAGGAATATACATAAAGGAATTAAAAGAATCATATCATAGTGACATAGGTGCACCCATGTCCATAGCAGCTCAGTTTGTGATACCTCAATCTTGGAAACAACCCAGATGCCCATCAACTGGAGACTGGATAAAGAAGATATGGTTTTTGATAAAATGGAGTATTACTCTGTCTTAAAGATTGATGAGTTTGAGTTATTTATACTCAAATGAACGTACCTTCAGGACATACTCATAAGTGAAATAAATGGATCACAGATGTATAAGTATCGTATCTGTTTTCTGATATGAGAAACTGAGAGTGTTAATGAGTTGTAGAATGTATGATGGATATTGTGAAATAGAAAATATTCAAAGGGAAATGTGGCAGAGGGGTGAGTAATGAGGGGTAAAGAAAAAATATGATGGTAATAAGAAAAGGGAAACAAAGCTTATGTATTTAGGGGGTGGAGGGTTGTGGGGTGGGTAGTGGAATGTGAAAAAATGAGAATTTAATTGTGTCATATACTGGTACAAATTCCCAATATTGTGATCATGATGTGTATATACAATGTACCAATACAGATAAAAATTAATGAAAAAAATAGATACACTTCAAGCTAAGGGCTGCTTGGGTGCTGCACTTAAAGTGGGGCCAGTGAGAAGCTTTGAAGAGGCTCTGTCTTTGGGTATCCTGAAATTCCCACCTCATTATGATCAAAAGAGTGAGCTCTGCCCCAGTTAGAGAAGACGGGTGTCCAGAATATTGTCAGACCCCCACACAAGGAATGATACCACATTTAAATATGAAAAAAAGGAGCAGCAGGCAAAATGTCAGAAGGCTGGAGTCATCAGGGAGATAACAAGGTCAACAGCAGCAGCTCCCAAAAAACTTCAGAATAGCCCAGAGATGTGTAGTGTGCACTACAGGCCTGGGATGGAGGAAATATAGCACAAGAACTAGCAGAAAGAATCAACAAATGGGATCTCATCCTACTGAAAAGTTTCTGCACAGCAAAAGAAGTCACTGGCACTGCTAAAAGACAACCAACAACATGGGAAAAAATCTTTACTAGCTGTTTATCAGACAAAGGGCTATTATCCACAATATATAAAGAACTCAAACAGATCAGCCTCCCCAAGTTTAAAGACCCAATTCAAAAAATGGGCAACTGAAATGAACAGACACTTCTCAGAGGCAAAAGTCAAAGCAGCCAAGAAGCATATGAAGAAATGTTCAACGTCACTGGTCATTCGAGAGATGCAAATGAAAACAACACTGAGATTTCATCTCACTCCACAAAGAATGGCTGCTATCACAAAATCAACCAACAATAAATGTTGGCATGGCTGTGGGGAGAAAGGAACCCTTCTCCACTGTTGGTGGGATTGCAGACTTGTGCAACCATTGTGGAGATCTGTGTGGAGATTTCTCAGAAAACTAGGACTCCAGGTCCCATTTGACCCTGCTATTCCCCTGCTAGGAATATGCCCAAACGAATTTTAAAAATCGCATTGGAAAGACAGATGTACACCCTTGTTCATAGCAGCTCAGTTCGTGATAGCTCAATCTTGGAAACAACCCAAATGCCCATCAACTGGAGAGTGGATAAAGAAGATGTGTTTTTTTATATAAAATGGAGCATTATTCTGCCATAAAGAATGACAAGATTGATTCATTTATGTGCAAATGGAGACACCTGGAGGATATACTAATAAGTGAAACAAATAGATCACAGATAGGCAAATACCGGATCTTCTCTTTGGCATGAACACCTGTAGATGCAAATGAGCTCTAGAAAGTATGACAGCTTTTACAGAGTGGGAAATTTCCATAGGAAATTTGGTGTGGGAATGTAATGAGGGGAAGGAATAAATACGATTCAGAAAGAAAATTAAAGAATATGTATAAAGGGGGTGGGGCGGTGTGGGTGGGTAGGGATATGGGTAAAAATAGGAATTAACTTGTGTCAGATACTGGTACAAGTTCCCCAATGTTATATGTGATTGTGAGATGTATATAAATTGTACCAATAAAGAATTTAATTTTAAAAAAAAGATAACCCACGAGCAAGCAGGATGTGGCCTACGCCTTGAAGAGTTGGTGCAATTTGGCAAGGTGAAAAAGGTCATCAAAGACACATTTCACACCAGCACACAGGGAAAAAAGAGGCCTAGGAAAACTGAATTCTCAGAACATGGGTTTCGGCTCTTCCTCTACCACATTCCTCTTGTCCTTCTAGTTGGAGAATCTGACTTGTCTTGGGCACTAGTCCTCCCACCTCACATCATGTCTTTGCGTCCCTAGCACCATCTGAGCGTCAGACTGAGGCTGTTTGGGGAAGCCCACACCGCCCAGAGTGGGCACAGGGCTGACAGTGGACATGGGATATAGGCAGAAAGAGGCCTTCTCTATTCATGGATGGATACAATGCCAGACGGAAAGTCTCTCTTTTTCTGAAAAATGAAGACAGTCATGAAGATGGAATTTGGGCAACATCTTTGTCACCTGTGAAGAAATCCTACCTGGAATGAAATCCACAGGAAAGGAGATTAGAGATAAGTGGTAGAAATCAGACAGACAGAGCAAGAGAAAGTGAGTCTTCATAACACCAAGGCCTGAACCCAGCTACAGCAGGCTGGATGGACCACAGGACATCCAGGACGGGGAGCCGGCCTCTTCCTGTCTTTGCAGTGTTCTGATAACATTTATCCTGAAAAATATCAGCTTCACAGAGGCAAGTTCAGTAGAGGAGAAGAGCCATGGGGTGGGAAAAGCCTCAGTGGGAAGCCTGCACCATCTTTTCAGATCGACTGTTCTGCCACTTCTCTGGATACAGGGATAGTTCATCTTCACTGTCAGGTTGACTGGATTAAGGAGACTCCTGCAAAGGTGATTGGATTGTGAAGGCATGAACCTTGTCAAATGGCTAATCTATCTGTGATTTCACAGCTGAACATGCTATTTGTAGGTGGGGCCTACTTGTAGGAAGTGGTGACGGAGGCGTGGCCTTAGAGACTATGTCAGGTCCTGGACTTCTCTGGCATTTTCTCTGCTCTGTGCTTCCCAGGTACCAGGAGTTGAGCAGTGTTTGACCATGATAACCCTGCCTTGAGTCAGCTGACCACAGGCTAAGACCTCTGAAATTGTGATCCAAACTAAACCTTTCCTCCTCAGTGGGTGTCAGATACTTGGTCTCATCAAGAGAAAGGACAAATACAGGTGTTTCCTATTTTGACAAGTAAAAGCCACTGAAGAAAGTATCTCTATCATCATCATCATCATCATTATTATTATTATTATTATTATTACTACCAACAGGATACCAGGATAACAGACTGCATAAGAACTGCGGCACCTTGTAAAAATAATTTCTACTCCACCGTACCTAAGTGTTTGTGTGTGTGATTCACACACACACACACCTCATACAAAACAGGAGACACTGCTTTCCCATCCAGCCAAGTCACTGATGACAACATCCTGGCCATCCCAGGACACAAGTCTGACATCTGCCTTTTTCTCATACCTCAGTCCATTTGACCACTGGCCTCTCCTTTTCCCTACACCTAAAACACAATCTCATTTACCTTCTGCAGCTGAGTGGTCAGACAGCTCAGAGTTTTGTAAATAACCCACAGTGATCTCCGAGTCTCGAGTTCATAGAAGCTGAACACAGAGGGGGTCGCTGAGCATTTCGCTGTAGCCATAAAACATTTTGTTTACTCATGCATGCTGGGAGTTCAGATGTTCACCTGCATATTTGCCAGACACACTCCAAAGTAACAGGCGGAACTGCCACTCCAGCTACACAATCCTGGCTTTTCCAGATAGGTTGCAAATCTCTATCATCCAGCAGACAAAATTCTAACATGCTGAAATTGATATCCACCAGAGGGCAGACTTGTTATCTCTATTGGGTTTGGGACACTCAAACTTGAACTCTTGGAGTTGAGTCTGCATAGAGCTGCTTCCTGCAAGCTGTTTCCTTGCTGGCTTTTAATGTCCTTGATACAAAGAGCCCTATAACCATGCCACCTGCACGATTGATTTCTTGGTATTGTTTTGGCAACTGTGAGGTGTTGCAGAAGTTTAAAACATCAAACCGAAAACTCAGTAAATGTTAAAACAGTAACAGTAATGAGGGGTCATTTCTTAAGCACTTTCTATACATCAGACACTTTACATTCACAACCTGATGCATTTTTATAAAACCTCATCAGGTGGCTATGAAAGTGCTCGCTGTCTCCAACCAAGAAGACAAAGGAAAAGACAACTTAAACATTTCATTAATTGATCTAAAGTCAAATAGCTAATCTGTGAACTACAACCTCATGGTTATAATTCAACAAGCCAGAATCTAGGCTATTAATTTACTGTACAACATAATATGTGTGATATGTGGAGCTATTTAAAGGCATCATTTTTCCTCACAAAATTTTAACATGTTGTTTAGCATTATCTGGCAGTAAACATTTCAGACACATTGACAGTCATCTCGGGTAAGTGTCACTGAATGTTCTTCGCAACTAACAAATTTTAATATGAAAATGCGAAAAGAAACTTAATGTCATTTTTACATAATGTAGAAATTTAGAAATGTAATATTCATCAGAATAGAAATAGATATGCAAAGAACAATCCGACTACCTGAAGAGAGAATTTTTAGAACTCTAGCTTAATTTATAATTACAGTATTGCCAGACTTATGATATGAAAAAAATCCAGCAATTGGCATTAAACACAATCCAAAGACACAGAAAACTGTATGTCTGACTTCAAATGCAAAGACAGACTGTGATAGTAAAAAAAAAAAATTCCCTCTGGAGTTCAGTGTCTTTGAATGATGATTAATATTATAAAATCTTTTAGACACAAAATTTAAAATACAGTAAGGAGGCAATATTTGATGCCAGGAATTGTACCTCTTGCTTCCTCCTAAATTTGGTACTTTTTAAAAATTGAATTCTTTATTGGTACATTTTATAGACAGCTCACAATCACACTCAACATTGGAGAATTTGTACCAGTATATGACATGAGTTAATTCTCATTTTTACCCATATCCCTACCCACCCACAACCCCCTACCCCCTAAATACAAGTGCTTTCTTTTCCTTTTTAAATCATATTTATTCTTTCCCCTCATTACTTTCCCCTACCACATTCCCTTTGAGTATTTCCTATTTCACAAAATCTATCATACATTCTAGAGCTCATTTACATCTATAGGTTCTCATACCAGAGAAAAGATATGGTAATTACATATCTCTGACCTATTTATTTCACTTATCAGTGTGTCCTCAAGGTGTGTCCATTTGCACATAAATGACTGAAACTTATCCTTTATGGCAGAGTAATACTCCATTTTATAAAACAAACACATCTTCTCTATGCAGTCTCCAGTTGATGGACATCTGGGTTGGTACTTTTATAATTGCTTCCCTTGCATTCAACTAAAGTTTAAATGAAAGTGCTCCTGGGGTGCCCATCACCTCAAGAGTACTGCAGACCTACACTGAGCTGTTCAAACATCCTGATACATCTATACGTCATCAGTGGTTTTAAAATTTGTTAGAAAATTCATTCTAGTGAAAGTTTCACAAAGAAAAAAATAATAACCAACAAAAATCCCTGCTGTCTTCAGAGTAAGACAGCAAGAAACTTCCCAAGTTTAGAGAACATCATTATTCACCTAAACACCCCTAGTGACAAACAATAGCAAACTAATATACAAAGTCAACTTTAAAAAGAAAGAAAAGAAAAACTATGGAGTTTATCTGACTTGTCACACCTTGGGACCTTTCCGCTGCTCTGGTGTTTAACAAAATCAAAACCTAATGCTACAGTGAACTTGCCCATCATTAATACTGAAATGAGATCCCTTGAGGCATAAAAAAGTGGCCAATGGCATTTTCTTTCATGTGCCACCAAAAGCTGTTTAGTTTGGGACATTTCTCAGAAACAAAAAAGTCTTGACATATATTCCCTGGTGAATGGTCTTTACCTTTTTGTAGATTACCAAAGCAATTTACAAAACACTCAATTGGTCTTTTGGCTGAGTGAGTCTCTTTGGTCTGCTTCCACCGTTACATCTCTTCCAAAAATTCTCCTTTCAGGCAGGAGGCCTCCCATGCTAGTGATCCACTTACATGGCAATCTTCCCCTCACTCCTGGCTCCAAGGGTAATTGGTAATTTATTGTCTCTGGGCCTCACTCTACCCAGAGTTACTGGCAGAACTCAAAAGCTCATCACACATACTTTCTCCAGGGTCCGGCGTCTCCAAACATCTTGTAATACAGACTGTGCACTTTCTTTGGGAGCTGTATTCTCCCTGGACTTCGTATTCTTAGAAACACTGGTGACATTGTTCTTGGAACAACAAGGAGGGTGGAAGAATAACAAGCTCATGGAACCTCAGCCCTCATATCGCAGACCACTGGGAAGGAGCCGTGTGCCTCTCTCTAGCACACCCTTCCTAAAGCAGATGGCGATTGTCACTTGTTATAAAGATGCACCACACATTTGAACATGATGCCTGAAGCACGTCCAGTACTTCCTGCCTAAAACACAAATTCTGGGTTTTGTTTTGGTTTTTTGAATCTGCATTGTTTGATCCTGATACGCATATTGAAAGAGTTCTTATATAATGCTTTTGCAGCTAATGCTGGCTAATAGCTAAGAAAAAATAAGTCAGACTTTCAAAGAGGAGTACAATTAGGGGGCTATGAAAGATAGAGATTGCATCCCAGCTTCCCTCGCTTCTGAAAGCCTGTTTGGCTAGAAAGCATGTATTCTGACACCTAATTTGGTTCAACCTACTCAAAGTTTGTTCCTATTGATTAGGGAGCTGGATAGATGATTCACAAAGGAAAAAAAATATCCACTGGTAATAGTGACACAAAGCATGGCAATTTCAATCTTGGAACAAGACAAGCCAGAAGCTTGGCTCCTCCAAATACAAGCCAGGAACTCAACAGCAAACAATAGCTTTTTCTGGGCATAAGAGAAGCTCTTGGCTTTAGCATTTTCAGAGGCATTCTACGACCCTAAATTATGTCAGCCATTTGTCATTTAAAAGTCACTGTGGAGTGAAGCAGATGACATTCAATTCTTTTCTAGACATAATTTTTATGAGTGTTTATGTTTTAACTTGATGTTAACATCTAGAAGGTATTTTTGCTGTAGTATACGATCCCTTTTCCACTTATGTGAAGTATTTCATTACTTGGATGCTCTAGTTAATGGCGTACATTAAGAATAAACTGACATCGCTTCTCGGCCTTTTGGCTAAGATCAAGTGTAGAATAAAGTGACTTACTGATAGAGTGATCACTTCCTCATTCATTTTGTTTCATTCCATTTCATAGGTATATTTTATATGCACATCATGATCACACTCAACAGTGAGAATCTGTACCAGTATATGACATGATTTCTCCTTTCTCCCATTCCCCTACCCACCCTACTACTCCCCACCCCCTATAGACATGATTTTTGTATCCCTTTTTTTACCATCACAATTTTTCTTTCCCCTTGTTACTTACCCCTACCCCCCATTTCCCTTAGTATATTTTCTGTTTTACAGTGTCTATTCCATTTCATGCTGCTATGACAAAATACTCAAAATCAGGGAATTTATAAAGAATACAGGCTTATTTGACTCACAATTCTGGAGGCTGAAAAGTCCCATAGCATATGCTGGCATCTGTCCAGCAGCCAGTGAGGGATAAGCTACTAATTGTAGTATGGTGGAGGGTATCACATGATAAAACAGGGTAACTATGCCTCTTGAGATTGAGACATTTGGGAGATGGTAGAGTTGATCTTGAGAAGAGCTAGGTAAGACCAACAGGTGCAAATGTCCACGAAGGGAAAAGGCTTGACTCATAAAGAAGGGGCTGGAGTGTTGGGCCCCAATGTCATGGGGAAGTCAGAGGCAGGTTATGGAGAATACTGCAAAGAAGGGTGATGACACTGGGCTCTGCTCCTGTTGTGTCATAAAGTCAGGGGGATGAGACAGACTACGATCTCTGCATGTGAAGCATCGCTGGGGCTGGATATGGGGCACGCATGTTCAGAGGCCAGTTACGAGACTCCGCAGTGAGGTCCGGGACTTCATCCCCAGGGTGGTGGCCATGAAGGAGCAGAGGTGTGAGCCCAGCATCTGAGGGAGCAATTTCTCTTTCTTTGGACACGTCACGGCAGGCTTCTATTTGTCTTTTTTATATGTGTGGGCAACAGGTGGAACCACATCACATCCCTGCCAAATTTATAAGGCAATATAGGATGGGACTCTAACAAGGGAGCTCTCAAGAGCTGCTGGAAATCGAGGTTAAGAGCACATTCATTATATGTATTTCTTGATATTAACATGACATTTCACCATCTGAAGGGGAACAAACAAAGCAAAGGGACAGAGGGATAACAGCAAAATGGGAAGGCAACTCTTTAATTTTTAACAGGTCTTTATTGAACCCCTTGTAGCACTGGCATTGGAACAGAATGATTTATGCCTTCTTGACCCTGTATTCCTTTGATAGACACAAGCAACTTCAAAGAATGCCCACCATTGGCTGGGCATGGTAGTATGTGCCTGTAATTCTAGCACTCTGGAAGGCTGATGGAGGAGGATGACAAGTTCAAGCCCAGCCTGGGTAATTTAGCAACTTAGCAAGGCCCTGTCTCAAAATCTAAAAAAATCAGTACAGCTCAGTTTGAAAGCCCTGGGTCCAATCCTCAGTACCATTGGAAGGAAGGAAGGAGGGAAGGAGGGAGGGAGGGGGAGG
>PVIC010014494.1:0-36518 GCA_004025085.1 Thryonomys swinderianus | reverse complement strand
ATGATCCCAAAGTGAAATGTTATTTTATGATGTCACTCAAATATTCAGAATAGAAGATAGAAGTTCACAATCTAAAGACAAAAACTATTTTAAAGTTTAGCTTTACTGGGGATTTAGTTCAGTGGTTCTCACACGTGCCTCACAAGCACAGGATTCCAAGTTTGTTCCCTGGTACCAAAAAAAGCCCCACAAAAATTTAGCTTTATAGGGCCGAAGGATTAGCTCCGTGGTTCCGGCGCCTGCCTCACAAGTGCAAGGTCCTGAGTTTGATCCCCGGTAACCACATACAATGCTGGACATGGAGACTCATGCCCACCAGCCATCAATACCACATACCACAGTGCCGGGTGTGGTGGCTCACGCCTGTCATCCCAGCACTCAGGAGGCAGAGACAGGAGGATTGCTGAGTTGGAGGCTTGCCTGGGCTACATAGTGAGCTCAGGGCCAGCCTGAACTACAAAGCAAGACCCTGTCCCCCCCCAAAAAAAAAATTAGCTTTATAGCCAAGTGTAGTGGTCCACACCTGTAATCATAGCATTCAGGAGGCTGGGACAGGAAAATTGCTGGGAGTTCAAGTACAGGCTGAACTGTACAATGAGATCCTGTTTCAAAGAAACAAGTTTTTAGCTTTCTAGAGATTGAGAACCAAATTCCAACAGATTGAGTTTGTGAAATTTAGTGGGTTTTTTAGTACATTATTAATTACAATATCTTTTTTCCTACTTTCCCCTCAAGCTCCTTTTTTTTCTTCCTGGAATCAACTCTGTGCTATGTATTCAGCACTGTTTGAAATGCATGGAAAACCAGCAGACCCTGCATCCCTTATCATTTGGAATGCCTGAATTATTTTAAAAGTGGCACGATCCCTGCAAACCTTCTCAGCACTTGCTGCGGAAAAGAATGAGACAAATGCCAATGGGAAAGAAGGCCCATTGAGGCTGTGTAATATATTTTTATTTTGATGTATCTGTTGAGCTTAGAAAGTTCCAGACATATTTCAACAAGACTTCATTCTCTCGCCCTTGGAGCAGAAGAAGAAAGAGCTCTCGGCAAGACTTTTATGAATCCTAGAGACAGGTGAGGAAGTTCTCACCTCATAACTTCCTAGATGGTCCCAAAAGTGTCTCAAAGTTCACCACAGTAGGAACAGCCGGGGCGGGGGTGGGGGGGAGGATTCCTATTTTCTGGAAGAGGGAAGGAAATAGGTGAAATACAAATCCAGTTTATTCCTTGGTATGCAAGGGGATGTTCCAGAACTCCCTAAGGAAATGGCATAATATTCACAGTAACCAATTCTTTATTTAGATCATCTCTAGGCCACTTGCAATAACCTAATATGTTGCAGAGGCTGTATGAATTGTTGTTAACGTTATTTTTTAGGGGACGGTAACAAGAGGTTTGTGTGTACTTAGCATAGACAGACATTTTTTCAATTATTTTAAATCTTCAGTGGATCCTTAAATGCAAAACTTGTGGATACATAAGGACAACTATGTACCTTTTAAAATTCCTCCAAATAGAGAGCCAGTGTAACCTGTTAGAAACACTTACATAGTTTACAGAACTTGTATGAAAGAATGTGATGCTTAGTGTACTCAGGAAATATATCTAGAAAGCAACAAGGATTTTAAAAATCAAATATGTATTTGGGGAGAAATACACTTTCTCATTGTACCTTCCTTTTCCTAAGCTTTCAGATTCCTTCCTACAGTTTTACAATTTGCCTAAAAAAAAAAAACGCTCAATTTGGTGTTCATTAATGTTACCACCTGGCAGAGGGCAAGTGCCTGCCAGTCTCTGTGAAGCCCTTCCTGACGCATCCTATCTCCTTTTTTGCCAGTTGGTTTCTGGGTCCTCTGTTCTCACGAAGAGCAACTCTATTCGTGCACTTTTTTTTTTTTTTTTTTTTTTTAGACAGGGTCTCGCTTTGCAGTTCAGGCTGGCCCTGAGCTCACTATGTAGCCCAGGCAAGCCTGGAACTCAGCAATCCTCCTGTCTCTGCCTCCCGAGTGCTGGGATTACAGGCGTGAGCCACCACGCCCGGTTGTTCATGCCCTTTTGACAGGGCATGCTGCTTTACACTTCTCAGCGTATGTGCCAGCCTTCTCTCAAAGGACCCTGAGCAATATCACGGTGGTGATGGTTTTAACTATTAGCTGTATGCGAAGACTCAAATATATTTTCAGTCTAGATTTCCCTTTTCAACTCTAGACTCACAGAACTGACTAACTCAGAGCACAAATTTCCTAAGTGTGGTTAACTCCAAACTTTATTATCTTTTCCCTTTCCTGTATCACCCCACCCCTAAGATTTTGGGTTACTTTTGTTTTGGTTGTTGTTGTTGGGTGTTTTTGCACCACCACGTCTGGTCACCTGTATGTCTTTTGCCATAAATAGCACCACTGTCAATTAACCAAATCAAATGGTGAGTCATTCTGACAGTTCTCGATAAAAGCATTCAAAATCTTTTGCGTGATATATAATTCCATACAAGGGTGGTAAGTATTTAACAACTAGCTGGTTTGTAGCAATTCCAGTCTCTGCTGCATGTATAAGTACTCCCGTTATGGCCGTTCTCCAGCTACCACCAGGAAGACACCTCTGAACACGAGGCTGGGAAGGAAGACCCAGCAGCATAACATCTCATAGCGCTTGCATCATTCAGAAACGATAAACACGAATATCCCCCAAAAACGTAGACAATGGGAAATGTAGCAAAATACATTAAGCCTTAGCTTTATTTAATCTTGTGTAAGGTAATTCATTTACATGAAAGTTAATGTAATTGCTATTAAGAGCTCCCTTTAATAAATGGCTCGCAAAATTCATGAAAATTTAACCACGAGTACTTGCAAGTACTGTGCTTTTGACTGGGATCCTGCCTGACCATCCAGTCGCGTTTTCTTTCTGTGATTCCCTTGAGCCCTACGCCATGTTGGTCGGAATATTTTTACCATTTTAAGTAAGCGGCGTTTGCCACCGGGACTCTGTGGCCTCCTTCCTAACCCCATCCGGCTGACAAATACCTAAGTATCTTTCAACATGCCAAGTCATCTCATGTATACACCTTCCCCTAATTCCCTAACCCTTCGTCTGGGTTAAGTGCACCAACCTGAGGATCTCAGGCATCATTTTTCCATGAGATCTGGCTGGTGTTTACTATTTACAGTTTTACCAGTATTATTGGGCCATTTTGCCTTGCTTCACTGTTATACTTCAGATACACACATAGGCCTTTGGAAATGTTTTGAGAGAGGTAAAACATGCAAGTCAACACTCAGTCACGAGCATTCAGGTCGAGCTAGTTTCCAGAGAGTCCACTATTTTTGCTCTAAAGATTTCCTCTAGATTTCTTACAGTCTATGTCTTGTTGTCACCACCCTCAGTGCCCACCACTGTGTCCTCTCCAGAACCACGAGCTGTCACTCACTTGAAGCACAGTCCTTTCTGGGTTGTAATGGGGACAAATCTTCAAGTACAGAAGACCTGGGGTGGGGGCAAAGGGGAAAAAGAAAGCCAGGCAAATGGACATCCTTAAATTCCTACCTAGTTTTGGTCAGTAACAAACCAAGATTTTTTAGACAGATGCCAGGCATGGAGACAGACACAGGCTGTCCGACTGGGGATATGTCTCTGGCGTCCCAGCTGAGAACTAATCGTATTGCTGAGGTCCCAGAGGCAAACTGCGACTTCCCTAATTCTTCTGCGGATCTGCCTGCTCTCTGCTCTTCTCCAGGGCTCCAAGTCTCTGGAGACAGTTCTGCTGTCTTAGAATTTCGACAGATTCCACACAGCAGCAAGCCAACTCTTTCGCCTCTTTCTAAAACTTCTACTTCCCTCCAGACTCCTGGTTCTTTCACAGCCTCTGTCTATCCTGGACGTTCCCCAAGCCATCAATTACTGGCCACCAAGTCTTTTTTTTTTTTTTCAGGCAAATCACTCATGTATCTACTAAGTAATTAAATTTTCATGAGTCCAGGTACCAGATGGCAGGAGATTTTTCTCAATAAAAGTATTATTTGAGGAGTCATTTCCTATATAGCTTCTAACCAATTTCCCAGCGGGAAAATAATCACTGCCCTATGTAGTAGATTTGCTTTAGCTAATGTGCTTGGGTCAATTTCCACCCCTTTCTAGAGCCAGAATTACATTTCATTTTTCTCTAGTCCAGTTTTGACACAGGTAAACACTTGATAAACACGTACTGAAAAAGAAATGAAGCAAAGGACAAACACTTGGTGTTTTTCTTTTTTTTTTTTTCATGAAAATTACCAAAATATTTACACAGCACCAGTGAGGCTCCTCCCTTTAACCTCGAGTAGCTTACACTCTAGAAGCACAAACCTCCAACCTATCTGAAAAGATTTCTAGACATTTCACCTCAACTAAACCCAGCGATTTCTTCCGAGGTCTTGTCTGTTTATGCCGACATTCACACACAGATGACATCTCCACGCTACAGAAAGCCTTTCCCTCCAAGAACTCCTGGGACATTGCTTTTTGTTTAATTTGTAAGACTTGCTCTTAGTGTCTCTTAGTTCGAAACAGCATCCGAGAGGCGAATCTCGAATAAGGCCACAGCGAGGGGCAGGGTCTTCCCAGAGGATGGCAGTCTCTGGACGAGGCGGGGCTGACAGCTGAACTGGTAAAGGCTCGCGGCTCTCAGGCCCCTCCCGGCCCCCTCCGATCCCGCCAGACAGTTGCTACGGGCGCAGGAGCAAGGGGTCTGGCTCCTCCGACAGATGGGCAGTTAGCAGCGCGGCCTGGCCTCCCCGCGCAGCTGCACCGGGGCCGTGTGCGGGTGCGGCGCCGTCTCCCAGGGGAGGACGCGGCTTTGTGCAGCCGGGAAAGCCGCTCCCCGCGGGCGGGAGGCAGGCGGAGACTCCGGAGAGGGCTGGCTTTTGGAGGGCTCCTAGCAACGGCCTGCTCGGACCCTCCTCGGGCCGAGAAAGTCAAATCAGCGCGTCTCTCTCCCCGCGAGGCGGCGGCGCCCGCGAATAACCCCCTCGCGGCTCTCGGGTCGCCGCCTTCGCCAAGCGCCGCTGGAAGAAGAGGACGCGACCCCCACCCGCCGCCCGCCGGCCTCTCGGGCGCGGCGTCTCCTCTCCTCGGTGGGCGGGACCGAGAGGGGCTGCAGCCCCCCACCCACCCCCGACCGGCGGGGCCTTTATTCTCGCCGCCAGCCCTCGACTGTAGGTGAACCCCGCTGGCTTCATTGGCTCCTCGATCTAAACCACGCCCGGCTCTGCCGCGTCCCAGCCCGGGCGGGAGTCGGGGCTGCGCCCTGTGCGTGCCGAGCGCGTCCTCCTCTCTTGCAGGGATGGCGAACCGGGGCCCGAGCTACGGCTTGAGCCGCGAGGTGCAGGAGAAGATCGAGCAGAAGTACGACGCGGACCTGGAGAACAAGCTGGTGGACTGGATCATCCTGCAGTGCGCCGAGGACATCGAGCACCCGGCGCCCGGCAGGGCCCACTTCCAGAAGTGGCTGATGGACGGCACGGTGCGCGCTCGCGGCCGGGGCGCGGGGTGCAGGGGCCTTTCTCTCTCCGGGGCTGGAAGGGCGGGCTTCCCAGCGCACTCGCTCCGGAGCAGAGGATCCTGCATCCTCCGAGCGTCACCGCTTCCTTGGAGCGGTTGAGCGCTGGCGTGTTTGAAGCCCTCTTGCTGTTTCCAGGGAGAGCAGAGGCGTGCTTCCTCGGATCTCTAGTCTTCCCGGAGCCTCCGCTCCTTGGGGGCCAGGGAACCGGCTGGTTACACAGGGAAACAAAGGGAGGAGGTGGGGGCGGCTGGCCACTTTCCTGCCCTCCCCGGAGAGCGCTCTCGGAAATACAGGGGCCCTGCGGGGTGCTGGGGTCCCCGGGACACGGGCAGAGTCTTTATTTGACAACTGCTGCTCTGACCACATGCTTGGGTGTGTTTGGCTGTCTAAGGACCAAAGGCTTCGCTGATTCACACGAACCCATCCTTTCCACGGGCAGTGATTTACTGTTACATAACTGATACCCACGCTTTGGTCGGGTCCCCCAAGACGTGGCACGGAGGTGCCGGGAAAGAGGACCCCAGTTCACTCTGAGAGCACACGATGGTCCCTACCCGGGTCCACGAGCACATTAAAAGTGTGGAATCATGTCCTCGCCCCTTGCATCATTCCTTATCTGTAAACATTCTTTCCTTCGGCCCGCAGAAGGAAGGCAAGGGGTTCCCATGAGATCAGTATGGCCCTAGGAACAGGGGTGTATGATTTTAGGGGTTTGGCGTGGGAGCCCGGCTCCCCCCCGTGCCTTCCTGTGCCCACACGTGAGCCGCGCTTTGTGGTGTGTGTGCTGCGGGCCGGGGAGTGGCCGGACTGACTTCCCACACTGATTCGGGCTCCCCTCCACTCCCTTCAGGTCCTGTGCAAGCTGATAAACAGCTTGTACCCACCAGGGCAAGAGCCCATCCCTAAGATCTCCGAGTCCAAGATGGCTTTTAAGCAGATGGAGCAAATCTCTCAGTTCCTAAAAGCCGCGGAGATCTATGGTGTGAGGACCACGGATATCTTCCAGACAGTGGATCTTTGGGAAGGTAAAACAACCCTTTCTGCCTTTGCCCCCCCCCCTTCTCTAATTCTCACTGCGGGGTCAGTCCCTGTGCCTGGGAGTGTGGAAGTGGTGCCAGTCGTCTTCTGGGCACTGTTGGTGGCCCCACGTTGTGACGGGCACTCTGCCCTACTGAACAGCACGCCCTTAGGAGGCAAAGCACCTCACCAAACTGTGTGAGCGAAGCCTCCGTAGAGCGGAAGTGCAAATGGTGACACGGATGCCTTTTATTCTGTTACCCCCATAACAGATCAGCTAGTGGAAGGAGGCAGGGGAGAGTGCTTCTGAGTCACAAGCAGCCGGGCTGGTAGACAAAGGCCTTTGGTGCTATCTTGTCAGTCAATCGGAGAAGTAAATTGTGCTCCAACCTTTTATTGAATAATTATCTGGGAGCTCGGTGACTGTATCTTTCAAATCGTTGTTATTCTGTTCAAAGAGTGTCACACATAATTTTTTTTTCTTTCACATCTGTGAACTGACTTGCTGGAGCAAATCCCACAAAAGAAAGAAAGAAATCCCCTTCTTGGGCATGGTTGAGTAATCCGCCATTATTAGAGAAAATGATGTAAATGGAGATTCTGCCTGAGGATTCAGGACTTACAGCCAAAGGATCTGTGGTCTCCTTTAATGAAAATATGTGCGTCCATCCATGCAGCTGTGCCCTTTTCGGACTGCGCCTGCCTGAGGCGCTGACAGTGAAGACTAGTGTTAGCAGGGCTGCTAGATGGATTCACATGCTCATTGTCGCTGGCTGTTGTGTCATTGTGGCCTTACCAATACGATTTCCAGAGCCATGACCCAAATGGCTCTCTGACGGGGAGAATGGGTTAGCATTCCTCTGGGTGGTTGAATTAGGCTTCTAGAAGAAGGCCATCCTACCAAACAAATTTCAAAGAAATAATTACCTCCTTAACCCTCCACATCCTGCAGGGAGGTACCATTTATTTCCCTCACAGATGATTGTAGTCCTAGGACCCCGAGGAGTTTACCCTGTGTTTTTCTTTACCACTACATAGAAACTTTGATATCTAGAACTTCAGGCCAAGCCACTGACCTTCATAAACACTTGCTTGCAAATGCCAACATGTTGCCATAGTCAGTGCTTCCTGTCTCAAAGCGATGAGGATTCTCCCCAGTTAGTAAAGACAGCTGAGACTTAAAGACATTCTTCTGCACATTGTGTGATGTTTTGTAACATCTGCCCATCATTTCTTCTATCAGAACTATGAGCTGTTTTTAATTTCCCCATTTTGTAGATGACGAAGATTGCCTATGGTTGTGTGGATTTATCAGGGACCTAATATGGAGCAGCCAAGACTCAAACCCAGGCTCTCCGAGGCCAATGACCCACTTACTCTGCCAGGCCATACCCTAGACGGGAAGCTTAGTTTCCTTCACCTACGGCATGAGTCATAACAATGACTAGCTGATGACAACAAAGGGGAGGACAAGAAGGAAGAGGCAGGCTGCGTGGGACTGAAAGAGTGTTAGTGTGAATGAGAAGGACCCTGGTGAGATCTCCAAGCGCAGGAAGTTTGGAGGAGAAGGAGGAAGAAACTGGGAAGTCTAGGAGGTGGGGATCCTGAAGCTTGCGTTTTCTTTACATTAATGAGGAGCCTTTGCTTCCTTCCCTCATTCTCCAAAGACCGCAACCGTGAGTTTTACACCTGGGGAGGCGCTTGCAAGAAGCAGGGAAGGATGTAGAGAGCAGCTTCTGGTGAACATAGTCTGGGAGGTCCCCCCGACCACTCCGGCCCTGTGTGTTGGATCCTCCTGGACGAAGAGGAAGGATAGGAGGCGCGAGTGTGACTGCGGTAGCTTGAGACAGGGCAGGGACAGGTCCGCTCCCGGGAAGAATAATCCTTGTGGAGAAGGAGAACAAGACAGACACCAACGCTTCCATCCCCACACGTAAGGGTCAGGCTTGACAGGATGAAAAAGAAAAGAATGATTCCCAACGTCTTGTGACTGACAGTCCAGGTAGACCGTGGACTAGGTAGGAACTGGCAATAGGAATCACATTGGTTCTTCAGCATTTGAAAGATTCTTGAGGCCCAGGGAAGACTGAGGTTCAGGGCTTCATTACGAGTTGGAAATGACACAGAATTCCCAGGGCCACTGTCTGAAGCTCAGGACAGAGCTGGTTCGATGCCATGGAGCAGGAGGTAGACGTTTTATTTTTTAAATTGATTATTATTATTATTATTATTGTTTTTAGCAAAGATGTGAAGAGGGTTGGACTAGTGGTGTGGAATCATGACCTGAGCAGGCGAGGCTAGGGTCCTTTCTATGAGAGCTAGCAGAACTTCCCAGAGTCCTTTGTGCAAGAGCTGCCTCTCGTGAGCTTGAGGATGACTGAGCTGGACTCAGATGCACACTGCAGGGAGAGTTGGCACGTGTTGGGGTGTCTGTGCATGTGTGCAAGATGCACATTTGTACACACAGCCAATGCAGTGCCCATTTGCTTAGCATAGTCACACACTCCCCGACAACCCCACCCCCAAACAAAGCTAGGAAGCCCTCTGGGGGTAAGCTGGGGTCACAAGTCCTTTCAGGGATGGGGAGGAGGGGAAGGCAGATTGGAGGAAGTATTTCTCTTGGAGGAGAGCAGGTGAATGGCAGGTTCATTTCAGGTTTCCATGGGTTGAAGTTTTTGCCTTAGAGCCAAGTATACTGCAGGTAAAATTTGAGCATCTTGGGCCAGAGATTTAGCTCAGTGGTCCCAATGCCTCGTTAGCAAGCTCAAGGTCCTTGGTTCGATCCCCAGTAACCACATGCAACAATACCAGGTGTGGTGACTCATGCCCACCAGCAATCAGTACCACGTAACACAGTGCTGGGCATGGTGGCTCATGCTTGTCATCCTAGCACTCAGGAAGCAGAGGCAGGAGGATTGCTGAGTTCAAGGCTTACCTGGGCTACATAGTGAGCTCAGGGCCAGCCTGAAGTACAAAGCAAGACCCTGTCTCAAAAAAAAAAAAAATATTCAGCATCTTTCTGTGAGCAGAGAAGAAGGAGGAAGGGAGCCAGAAAGGGAAGTGTGTGTGTGTGTGTGTGTGTGTGTGTGTGTGTAGTGAATGTGTAAGAGAGAGAGAGAAGAGTAAGAACAAGGAAATCCACTGGCTTAACCCCTGATCAAAAAGACTGCAATGAAAGCCGATCCTGGAAGGTATAGAATCCTGCAGGGTCCTGAGTCAGAGGACCCACTGCTTCAAACCTTCCAACACCACTTAGTGATTAACTTCTGTTAGCCTCAGCTTTCTTGGGTATAGAATGGAGAGAACAGACCTACTTCCCAGGACTGATTTGGAGAACAAATTATGGGATACATATGGAGTGCTGAGAGCAGTGCCCAGAAAAAATAGGGTACAAGAATTGGCAGTACAAAACCTATTCTTGTCATCGACCTGACCTTTCTGAGGCTAATAAAAACTGAAGAAGGAACAGGGCTGGAAAGACATGTACTCCTCCTAAAACAAACGGGCATAATGGCGACACAATGGAGCCAAAGGGGATTGCCCAGGGGACCTTTGGCTTTGCTGACATCTGTGGGCTCACCACCTTCTCACCCATTCTTCACCAGTAAGGGGCTAGCTTTATGCTCACCTTGTTGACAGTTTTTCACTTATCGGTCATTGCCTCTGGTATGTTTCTCTATGATACACTGCTTCATCAGTCCAGAGCACCAGGTACAATGGAAAGAGCATGAGTTTGGAGGGAAACAGACAGGGTGAAACTCTTTGCTAGCAGCCTACTTGTTTAAGTCTCTTGGCTTCTTAGAGCCTCAGTTGTCTTCTTGGTATACTGGCCCAGCACACCATCACTGGGTTCTTATGGGGATTAAACATGTAAAATGCTTAGCATGCTTAGCGCTATGCTCAGCCATTAGATGTCTAATAACTGCTGGCTTCTCTTTCCTTGCTATTAGCCAATCAGCAACTGGCCTTGGTGAGTACTGACCATATAAAATTCTAGAAGGTCAAAGCAAACGCGGTTCATAGACCAGTTGATCTAATTATTCTTGGTAATCTGACAAGGATCCTGGAAATGCAGTTTTGTAGACGTCTGTTTCCTTCTCTTGAAAACCGGCAAGCTATTTGAATCAGTGAAAGCGCTAAAAGGTTTGCCATCACTGCAAGTGTCAGGTACCAGTGGACACCTGGACTTGATGGTGAAATGTTTCTTAGTTTCTAAACTATTGCCAAGCAATGAGGTGTGATTTACACTGGCAGTGAAAAGCCTGAAAAGCCCAAATACATTATCCGGAGAGGTGTCGCTGCATGTGTCATTCTTCAACAGCAGGAGGGCAGAGACATTTCACCCGGTGCGAGAGATATTTGGGGATGTCTCGGGGAGCTGTAGCGACCTAGCATGCAAGAAATGAAGCTTCCTTTGCTATTACAGCATCTTTGACTACCTTTTTTAGTGGCTACTGATAATTGTAGTTGCTGGGTTTTTCCTTCGGAAGTGGTTCTCAAACTCTAACGTGTATTGTAATCACTTGGTAGACCGTTAAAACCCAGATTGCAAAGCCCCCATCCCAGGGTTTCTGAGGTATTAAGTCTGTAAGAAGGCCCAGCAATTTGCATTTCTTGTTAGTTTGCTGGTAATACTGCTTCTCCCAGTCTGGGAATCCAACTTTGAGAAATAGTGCCCTGTACATAGTTTCTTGTCCCTCAGGGCGAGAAAGTGAGCAAAAAAGATGTTTGAGTCTTGAAGAGCAAAACCAATTTACCTTCTCACATTTCTTTCTTGACTGCAACAATATTTTCTCTGCTTGAGAAGAGAACTGGGCTGTGCCGGGAAAATGATAAAAGTAAGAGAATAAAATTCTTATTGAAGTATCTTATAGTAATAATGCTCAAATTTCACCTGGCCCCACACCCTAGGGACTGTAGCTTAGTACTTGGGGTAGATGGCCACATTTAGGGTAATGTTGCTTGGTCATACTCTAGGAAACAGAACATTCTACTGTCAAGTTGAAGTGTTCATGGCTACTTGATACTTGGAATGATGGCAAAACTTTAGAGCTTTCATTCATGCAAACACCCTCCTGCAGCACGCGTGCTGCGGATACACCACCAGAGCTCTGACGGCTTCTCAACACAAAGAAAGCTGCTAGCTTTATTTATTCTTTTAAAGACTTTTTATTTTGTTTTCAATTAGTTTGAGGACCAAGCAACATTAATAGGCAGGTACCAATTTTTCCCATATTCCCTCTGTCCACGCCTACCCTGAATACTATCAATATTCTTTATGAAAGTTATAATTGATGAACTAACATTAACACATCATTATTAGTCAAAGCCAACAATCTCCTTCTTGTCATTGTACATTCTAGGATTTAGAGAAATATATTTTATCACCATTGCTGTGGTGTCACAAAGTATTGTCACTGCATTAAAAATCTTCTATGGCCTACTCCCTAACCCAGACAGTCACTGATCTTTTTTCCTGTCTACCTAGGTTTACCTTTTCTGGTGTCATGCAGGTAGAATTATACATCATATAACCATTTCAGATTCTACTAGCTCTTTCTAAAATGTAGACTCTAGCATTAACTTCCTCCCATCATAGATGGCTAGAAGAGTCTAATAACCTCATAAAAATCTGGAGTGTTAGTGTAACCTGCTTCTCCTCTTTCCGTATCATTTCCTTTTAGGGTCAGTGGTCTATTGTAAGGTCGCCACTGAGACTCAGTCTCACTTCTGCTATGTCTGCATCTAGAAACGTGTCAACACTGCATTGGTCTTTCTTTTACCACTACTTTTCTTCTCTCTTTTCTTGGAAGAATGGCATTGAGCAGTGATATTGGGAGTAATTTGAAAAGCCACAAGCACCCATCAAAGTATCCAGGAGTGACTCTCAAAGCAAAGTGATTCCAATCTGCCAGAGCTCTAGGCTGACTCCCAACTTGGATCAAAGCCCTCCTAATGACTGGTTTTACTTTTTGACTTTGTGAAAAAATACATCTGAAGGAAGGAGTTATTGCTTAATAAATATTACTTAGTGCTCACCATATGCCAAAAATTGTGGGACTTTGAGAAATTGGAAGCCAAAATATTAGATCAGCATTTGCCTGTCCATCTGTTTGTATCGGAATTATCCCAGGACATTGCCCATAATCTGAATATTTAAATGCTTAGGGAATTCTGATGATTCATTTATTTTGGAAGTCACCAGGTGAAATCCATGTTTCTCCAACTTCCCTGGGTGGTATAAATCATGTGAGGAGCTTATTAAAAACATAGACTCCCAGGACTTGTCAAGAAAAGGGTGGATCAAAACTACAGTGTATGTTTAAATTACAGTAACAGACACATCTCCATTAATACATTAATACCTTCAAAAGATTCTTTTGTCTTTGGAACACACTAGTGGCATCAGTCATACCACTTTCTGAAGTAGGTCTGGAAGTCTTTATTCATGAGTGTCTTTTTGAGATGCGATAAAAATATGATAACTGTTGCTGTCACGTGGTATCCAACAAAGAGGGAAACTTTTAAAAATAATTGTGATGTATCCTCATCCACCATATTTACTGGATTTGACACCAGAAATTTCTGGATTTTCCCAAAAAGTAAGCATTGAATCTATTCACAATATGGAGGCAGAATGTCAGCACAACCAAAAACACTCACAAAAGGGACTTTCAGAACTGCATTAGAAAGTAGCCAAAAATGATGGGACAAGTGTGTTCCAAGGAAAGAGAATATTTTGAAGAGAGCAAGTGATAATATATCTTTTACTGTGATAAATTTTTAAAAATTTAAAGTCATCATATTTTTTTTGTCACACTGTAATTCCTCTAATAGAAGGACCTGAAAATTTGTATTGGTAAAGAGATGGCCCCACTCATATCACATTAAAAAGCCAGAGTGGAGACTCATGCCCACCAACAATCAATACCACATACCACGATGTTGGGCGTGGTGGCTCACGCCTGTAGTCCCAGCACTCGGGAGGCAGAGACAGGAGGATTGCTGAGTTGGAGGCTTGTCTGGGCTACATAGTGAGCTCAGGGCCAGCCTGAACTACAAAAGCGAGACCCTGTCACAAAAAAAAAAAAAAAAAAAAAAGCCAGAGTCTGGGGATCTCTGCTCTGAAGTAGACTGTTTTTATATTTTCATAATTCTGAAGGCTTCATAACAAAACAGATATTACATGTGCAATACAAGAAATTGAGCTCATTTTATACTTAGCATACTTTGTAGATCTTTTTTAACTTCACTGCTTCCTTATGCATTTAGAATTTTGGTTCCTCATTACAGGAGTCAGTTTGCACAAGTGGGCCTGACATCTACATGTCTGTTCTATCTAATGTACATACTTGATCTGAGGCTCTGAACTGACAAGAGAGGTGAAGCTGGAAAAATGTCCTCTTCCCATTTCATCAGCCTGAGAATGTAAGGAACCTGTTTTAAAAAACATACCATACAAGACCTCTCCCCAAATGAGCTGGATATGAACTGGTTGCAGGCAGCCTATTTCTGGTCATTGGGCTGTTTTGAAATCTTGACAATAATTAACTTGGTCATCACACTGACACAAACTACTTTGCTTTGATCTTGGGTGAAGATACACCACAATTATTCCAGACAAAACCATCCAAAGCCTTATGGCTCTGTGTGATTGGTGTCCTTGGTGCTATCAGTTCAAAAACCTGATCCTCAGCTATACCCTTCACATTCCCTGATCACAGAGTTGAGCTAAGGAACGTTTCGCCATTGTGACCACAGGGGGGAGCCATGAGTGACAGCGGCGAGGTGGACTGACTCCCTTCAGTCCAACCCAAGCTATCCCAGAGTCACTAAATACATAAACAGTGATTTGTGTCTTGCTGTGTGACTCTGGGGGTGCAAATTAACTTCCTGAATTAGTTTTCCCATCCATAAGCAGAGAGGAACAAACCTAACACTATGAGGGAAAGATCACATGCAATAAAGCATCTATACTATAATTTATGTTGTTTCTTGCCTTGGAAATTTTCTTAAGTAAAAACTTGCCAATTTATTCTTGTCAAATAATACTTTCTTCCCCACCTTCTGCCTCAGTCATGTAGCTGCTTCCTTTACCTCTCTCCTTTGATGAGAATGGGGGTGGTATTAAAAGTTCTAGGTTCTCAAATACTTGACTCTTGCCTGTAATTCTTTTCTTTCTGGGTTTACATACTGTTGCATTGGCTAACTACTTATGAAGGAGGATATGGTCTAACAAAGTTTGCATCTCACCTGTTGCTCTAGGGTAATAGCTGTGGCCAAGTTGCTGGACAGGCTCCACATTTCCTCAGATCCTGCCTATTCCAGCCCAGCTTTTTCCAGCCACCAGAAACAGACTTCCTGTGACCTCTTTGTAGAGGGTCAGGACTGATGAACCCTAACCTGGGCCTTTCTATGCTTAATCGTTGCTCCAAATTCTTTTTAATGGCTTATTGCTTAAGAGAATGTCGATTACTACATTCATATTCTTAGTAAACATCTTGTTATACAGCAACATTTACAGAAATGCTTTTTGTCTGTAGAAATAAGCATCATTTAACAAGCACCTTTGCACTTCCTTTCTCTGAATTCTTAGTACTCCTGTGCCCTCCATATTCCATCTGCTGCCCAGATACTTCATTCTTCACCAACCTCATTGTGCCTTGAATCCGGAAGACCCTATTAAGAGCCTTTGTCTCTGAATCCATCAGCCAGTCCCACAAGATTTTGAGATTAAGCAATCACCCTATGGTTAATTTGGAAGGTGGGACTGGGAGAGGGCAGAGAGAGAAGGAGGACCTGTTCTCTCCCTCTCTCCTCTTTGAATAAATGGACATTCTAAGCTGTACTTCCTCTGAGGGTCTTAATTGCTTATTTTATTACAGTCCATACTCCATTCTCTTTTCCATCTGTCTCTCCCTGTAATCCTGTATTCCCCAGAGGCTGCGTGCAGCAACCGGACTAGAGAAACCACAGATGGCTTCCTCGGCCCAGAGAGCCTCTTCACATATTTCCTTTAGCTTTCACACCTCCCCACAACACGCAGGCTCCTTTCCTTCCCAGCTCTGCCTTTCGGCTTTTCCCCTCCACCCTGCACATTCTGCCTGCACAGACCTCTGATCCGCTCTCAGATTCAGGCCACCTGCATGGTAGCAGCTTTCCTTCCCAGTGCAGCACGTGGCCATCACCAGAAGGGACGAGAGGAGCAAGGAGAAGAGGGCCAGGCTAGCCCGAGGGCGCCTCTCTGTTCCCGGTGCTGTTCTCTGGTGACAGCGCAGCCCCTCCCCGCATGCCTGAGTCTCACATCTCTCTTTGCTCTCTTCTCCCTCACAAGAGCCACTGATTTATTGTCTCCATTTAGCTCCTTTGGTGCTGCACAAGATAAAGAGCTTTCAGTGTGTCAGTTTGATGGCTTCTGTGTTGATTTGCTACTCTTCACTTGCCGGGCTTCCGGCCCAAGGAGCCAAGTGGGTACTCAATTTAATGAACTTGGGCGATTTTAGACCCTTTTAACCCACATAAAATAAGAGAGGGGAGCCACCCGGGCTTTGGTGTACAATTATTCTATCCAGCCAGTTTCTCTCCAGTTTCCTTTTCTCGTTCCATTTCACTTTCTAGAGGAAGCTGGCCTACAGCCCACCAGGCCAGGCCCTCCAGGGCCTCGCCTTCACCAGCGGACAGAATTCTGCAAGTCAGTGTCGGTTCATGCAGGTAGAGCCTGACCAGTGTCTTAGGCTGCATGTATTTTGAGTGCTTATTTATGTGGAGACTAGAAACAGACTAGGAAGGTAACTCTGATAGAAAATAATTAACAAGGCTGCATTTTGTTCTTATTTTTGAGCAGTTTGGATCTGGTCATCTTAGGGCCTCTCTGGAAAGAGCTTGATAGCATGTCCCCCTTGAATGTGGTCATTCGCACACTCCCATCACAGATTACCTCCTGAGTGTCCAGCCCCAGCCTCCCAGAATTCCTTGGTCTGTTACACATTTGGCTCTTATCTCTTGACTGGTTTCCAGGGAAGGATATGGCAGCTGTGCAGAGGACCCTGATGGCTTTAGGCAGCGTCGCAGTCACTAAGGATGATGGCTGTTACCGGGGAGAGCCATCGTGGTTCCACAGGTAAAGAAGTCCCTTCCCTGCACCCTGAGGTGGAGACCAGGGTGTGAAGCTCGAGAGTCTCCCAGACTGTGACACACAGAGCTCTGAGGAGCAAGTACTCTGGCCCACAAGTGAGCCTCCTACAGCCAGGACAGACCAGGGTGGTCATCCAGGCCATCCCCTGCCCAGCCAGAAGTAACTGGCCCTGCCCTTGGGTCTGAGAGTTGGACCCTCCTGCTCTGTCCAGGTCCTCCCTGAGGCTCAGCAAGAAATATGACTTTTCTCTGAAGGACTCATTGACTCAGTGTCTGAACTGGATTTGATTATGACCCTGAGTCTTCCTTCTCTCTCTCTTCCCTCCCTATCTATGCCCTTCCTTTCCTTTTAAAAGTTTTCTATAATTAATGAAGGTTAAATATGTCCTGTTTGCCAGGCCCAGTCCCTATTCATACCTGTTATTCCAACATACTGATAAATACTTTTACTTTCAAGAGTGTGCCGATCTGAATAATAAGGTACATGGTCATCTCAATTTGCTAGAAAGATCTTATAGCATGTTTTCCTACAAAAGTGATTGACAAGGGCAGACAGGCAGAGTGGGATGTTCAAATGGATGAAGAGAAAACAATACCTCGCTGCAGATAATTGGTGACTCATTTCCTGGATCACCTTTCCTTGTCCTTGAGAGTTACAGAAAGGTACCAGCTTATGTTATTTGAAATGACATTGGCCTGGAAACCTTTTAGCTATTGATGAGTTGGATCTCTGGTTTTTGTCCCTGCATTATTTGTGATCTACCATGGCCTATGTGCCTTCAGGGCCAAACTTCTGAACTGTTTGGCTCTTTACCAACTTGTGACCTCTGATATACAGCAATAAAATTTCCCTCATTAACTCCGAAGTCCCTCAGCTCTAAAATGCAACATGGATTCTTCACCTTGTATAAGAAACAAAGGCTGGGATCAAAGACATTTGTAAGGTTCTGCAAGATGAGTGGACTTGAATTTTTACAAGGGTTTGAGCTACCTCTGAAAGAGAGGGTGAGAAGATGCAGAATGAGATGGACTAAAATGGTGGGAGAAGAAATAAAAGTCTGTAGTGGGAAAAAGAAGAGAAATCAAGTGGAGCCCCCAGAGAGGCTGCATGGCTCTTTTGAAAATGCTCAAAAACATCCGGACTTCTAAGAGATAGGAAACACATGCATTTTTGTAGAGCCTGCTCAGTGCAGGGCCACAGTTAAGGATTCACTGTGCTTCAAGAGAAGGTCATAGCTTGGGATAGGGCTGTAGATAAGCTTACCTCAGGGTAGGGCTTGTTGGTCTATTTGGTGACCCACAGTGGCACCTATCTAATGGTAGCTTGAGAAGGATTTGAAAGCTGATGTATGACATTACATTATATTCCATTTTACTCTCCCCATCTAGGAAAGCCCAGCAGAATCGGAGAGGATTTTCAGAAGAGCAGCTTCGCCAGGGACAGAACGTAATAGGCTTGCAGATGGGCAGCAACAAAGGAGCCTCGCAGGCAGGCATGACCGGGTACGGGATGCCCAGACAGATCATGTAAGATGCTACACTTTGCCCCTGGTAGAGAGGAAGAATGTTCCACACCACAGTAGTCGCTTGACCTGCTCCTCTTTCTCAAAGCCTTCTGTCCCTGGTTTTTTGCAAAGTGCTGCATTTCTGCTGAGAATCCGTGTTGCCTACTGCTGCCACCTTCTGTTCATTTAGAACTATGCAAAGACTCCGCTTCTTCCTGAGCTCTTCTGTGCCCCAAAGCCTCGATTGGATTATTTATTTGATTATTTATTTATTTATTTGCCCAAAGTCCCCCTTCTCAACTTACAGAACACACTTAATAAACAACTTAGCCTTGTGTCTTAAAAAGTAAAGTTTATTCTTTGTCTTCTAGATCCTAGAGGCTTCTCATTCAAGAAGCCCACAGCCAGGTATGGTGGTACAGGTGCAGTCCTAGCATTCTGGGAAATTGATGTAAGAAGAGGGCAAGTTCAAGTCCAGATTGGACAAGGTGGCAATTTAGAGAAACTTTGTCTACAACTAAAATATAAAAAAGAGATAGGCAGATAGTTAGTGTGAAGGCTCTGGATTCAATCCCCAATACCTCCCTCCAAAATACTAGCAAAGCAACAACAACAACAAAAATGTCCACAAGAGCTAAGTGTGATGGTACACACACCACATAATCTCAGCACCCTCAAGGCCAGCCTTGGGTACATAGCAAGTTTAAGGCCAAGTTGAACTACATAGTAAGACTTTCTCAACACATACACACACACACACACACACACACAAATCAACAAATAAAAGCACACAAAATAGAGTAAGCTTAACAAGTAGAAATACAAATTATCTGTGAGGAAGTTCTCCATTATGGTATTTACGTTGGCAGCTTCAGTAGAACATTTGGGAATGGTTTGCCCACTAGAGAGCTTAAAGTTATGCATGTAAGAACAAGCCGTTTGACCTTTATATATTTTCTGACTATATGCTTTGGACTCACTGCACTTAAAATTCAAGAGGATACAGGAATGAGCAAGTCAAAGCATGAGTTATCAAGGAACATTGGCATAGCTGCCTAGGAAATATCTGACACCTCTGATGGATGACTGGGGATAGGAAAATGGATGGGTGGATGATTATATCCAATGATGAGTGACAGATGATTGAATGAATGGCAGTTTTAACTTTAGCATGAATATGGTTCTTTTAGGCCAGACCTTGGGATTGATGCTGACATTTATATAGGATTTCTTTATCAGCCATGAGTAATTTCACATTAAGAAGTTTGCTCTTCTAATGATATTTATAGGATCTGGGCCTCCAACACTCTAAGTATTGCCTAAGACTGAGACTTGCCTAAAATGGATAGTTTTTAAAACACTTTTTATGGATAGCAAAATAAAGAGTGCACATAAATCTAGAGACTATCAATTTCTTTTTCTTTTTTATGAATTTTTGAAAAAGTGATGCATTCAGTAAGAAAAAAATAAAGTTTTAAAAAATCTATGTAGTAAATTATTAACAAAGTTAAAATAGAAGATATCTCACTCAGTGTTTAGGTGGTCATTATTTAGATGGTGTTCTTTGCAGTTCTGGCCTTCCTCAAAGCTCTTTATGACTTCCTTCTTCACCTACTTCCTAGAAACCCTTGCGACCCTTTGATAAACACTGATGAGTTGTCCAACATAGCACCCAAATATGACAGCTCATTTCTTTCCTCAAACTATTTTGGAGTTGCCTCAGAAGTAAGAGAGGGAGGCTGATGGGTAACAACATGTGAAAGAAAACAGTGGAAATTTCTAGAGAGCTAGAATGTGGTTATGTACCTGTTTGGAACTGGAGGTAAAAGGTCTCCATCAGAGAGGTTTGAAGAGAGCTTTCCCACTGTTCTTCATTCTATGTTCTACATTATTGCGGCTCCACTGCTGTAACAGAGTCCCTGAGGACAGAGAAGTCAACAGAGAGGGAGCAGGAAGAAGTATGCCAAGTGCAGGGCAGCACTGGGGCCCAGCTCGAGTGAGGAGCAGGTCACACAAATGTCGGTAGATTTATCAGTCCCTGGGTTTTCCCTCTCCCAACATTGCTTTCACAGGTAAGGCCATATACGACATCAGGGAAATAAAAGCTGACAAAAAGCAACTAGAGACCCTAGAGAGGTATAAACATTTTGATCAGATAGAAGAATCATTTGGAATTGGCTAATAAATATACTAAAATGGTCAAGGGAAAATATTGGGAGCATGAGGCAAATTTACAGTCTATTTTGAAAAAGAAAGTCAACTGGAAACAAAATATCAAAGACATTGAAATGAATGAAGCAAAGATTGATAGAAGAATGGATGCAAAGAACAAAACTTAAAAGTTTACTACCAAGGCAAATCACTAAAAATCATAGGCACACATAGTTGGTAAGAACAAAAAAACAAAAGTTAAAAGATAGGAGTGAATACTTATTACATGGAATATCAGATGGAAAGGAAAAATCATTCAGGGGAGGAAAAATTTAAAGAAATAATTGTGAGATTTTCTCAGAATTTACAAAAAAAGAAAAAAAAACAGTTTCAAAAAACAAAAAACTCATAAATTGTTCAAAACAAACCAGGCAAGTGCCACCAGTGGGAAACAAAAGTGTGAACACTGAAACTACACAGGAAAGTCTCAAAACTTTTCAAGAGTAAAAGTCTCACATATAAGATAATAATCAGAATGGTGTTGGACATTTTAACAGCAAGTCTGAACATTATTCAAAACACATTTAGATTAAGTATTCCAATAAAAATGTTATCAAAATATATATAAAATATGGGAAGTAAGTATAAGGTTAGAAAATAACATTGTTCAAATACACGAGGGCTACAAAAGAATGGGGAAGAAGTAAAATATACTAAAATTTGTTATATACATGTACCAACTCTCCATGATGAATGTAATCATTATGTACTATAAAAATGTACCAATAAAAATAAAAAATAAAATAGAGAGCCAAGCATGGTGGTGCATGCCTGAAATCCCAGCTCTGAGAAATGCTGAAGCAGAAGGATCTTAAGTTTAAATCTAGACTGGGCAACTTTGTGACTTAGTGAGACTCTTTTTTTCCTTTTGCTGTGAAGTTTTCTGTCTTTACATATGTGAACGATATTTTTATATATTTTGCAATGCCTCCTGTTTCTTTACTGTCTCCAATCAGTCTTATGTTATTCTTCACCTCATCTACCAGCTGCTGGATTGATTTTTCATGGTCCCTTCCTACTTTCTGTAAACTATTCCTTTCTTGTTCACTCTCTACAATTCTATCTTCTATGTCTGAAATTCACTCTTCACATTCATTCATTCTATTTCACAAACTTGCCTTGGAGTTTTTAGTCTCCTGGGAATCTGTTTGAAGCTGTTTAATAGATTTTGTTGCTTTCATAAACTGAGATTCTATCATGTTCCTGACCTCTTCTTGTAGAGTTATTAATCATGTCTTTCACTATTGACAGTATCTTTCTTTCTATCTGTGAAATTATTTTGAATTTCCATTTTACTCTTCCTCTTTTGTTACCATCTCAGAGAGTCCTGGCGATTGAGCTCCAGTTTACTTTATTTCCCTTTTCTCTGGATTCCCCTGTGGTGATGATCTTTGTATCTGAGTGTTTGAATTATTTTTCTCATTTTTATTTTTTGTTGTTGTTGCTGATGTTTCTTATTTAATTCTTGGCCTGATGTCTGGGCAATGTTAATTGCAAATGTCTTTCTTCCTAATATTTGGAACTCTTAGGAGGTGGCTATTTCCTGAGTTGTCCTCCTTGAGTCTGTAATGGCCCTTAAACATGTCAGTTCTGGGACACCATGAAAGACACTTAAACAGAACAATCACACTACTTTGGTTGAAATAATACAATCAGTATCATCAACAGTAACAAACACAGAACAGGAAATGACAAACTGTAGCAATCACTATTCTGATACCTTTGACCTCATGAGTTAGACCATATAGAACTAACCACAGAGATGTTTACCACATGCAGGCCCTTCAATACAGCAGCATCACCTATTGAGAATAAAGGGTCACCAGGGAGTTGGAAGGCAGAGAGATAGAAGGAGAGGGAGAGATTAAAAATAGGGTTGGAGGGCATATAAAGATCACACAAATCCTGGGAGGCTGATAATAGGTACAGGACAAAAGAAACAGAAGGGAGGGCTGGAGATTTAGCTCAGTGGTTCTGCTGCTTGCCTAGCAAGTACACGGTCCCTGGTTCTATCCTGGTAACCACATACAATGATATGATATTGGGGGTGGTGACTTAAACCCACCAGCAATCAGTACCACACCCCACAATGGTGGACATGGTGGCTCACGCCTGTAATCCCAGCACTCAGGAGCCAGAGGCAAGAGGATTGCTGAGTTCAAGGCTTGCCTAGGCTACATAGTGAGCTCAGGGCCAGCCTGAACTACAAAGTGAGACCCTGTCTCAGAAAAAAAAAAAGAAAAAAAAAACAGAAGGGAAAAGGAAAAATTAAAATAGAACACACTACCAGCAGCTGGACAATTAGAAACTGTATTCACTCTCCTTATGCACAGAAGAAAGGGAGAGCATGGAACACTGAAATACACAAACTTCAGGGAACTGATATTGATTGGTGGAAAAGGGAGGAGGAAGGAACAAAAAAAGAATAGGGGTACCCAGCAGCAACAGACAATCATGGTACTATTTTCCCTCTCCTGTAAAAATAAAAGCCAGTGAAAGAAGAAAAAAATGTCTGAAATCAGACAGACTCCACAACAAGAAATAGAAACAAAGAAGAGAACAGAAAATAGTAAAAGAAAGAAAAATGAAAAAAAAGAGAAGAGAGACAGAAAAGAAAAAACAAACAACAACAACAAAAACCCCCAAGACACCAACAACAGTAATAGAAAAGTACCCAATGACCCTTCAAGGTATAAACCTGTTGTTTCCCATAGACAGTGTGGACAGTAGCATGCAGACTGGAGTTTCCTAGTCATAGGGAAATAGCCACAGTCCACTGATGATCAGTTTGATTTCTGGCTACAATAACTACCTGAGTTCAGCTCAAGGAATTCCTGCAGGGTTAAAAATCCAGCCAGCCTTCCCCCAAAGTGAATCTAGGGTCCTGTCAGTGGTACTGGGCCCACAAATTCACCAGTGGTTGTATTGCACAGGTTTTCTTCATTCTCGCAGTGGACATTTTTTCAGTATGGAGGACAGGCAGCTGGAACTAGGAGGGAACACAGTGTGTCAATCCTGAGGCTGGTGCTCTTGTCAGGGCAGACTAAGAACTTAACCCTTTTCTAGGCAGCCCCCACCCCTCCAAGCACACATGGCCTCCTGGTGGCCAGACCTTCCTTACTTGACTGGTGCTATCCTCTGTCCTCTGTCCAAACCAATTTATATATGTTGAAAACAGCAACTGCTGCCATCCAGAGTGACCATTGCTCCACTCCACTAGCCCATTTCTCTGTGAAGGCCTGCAGACCATCAGAAGTCACCAGTCGCCTGCAGGTTCAGCATCCCTTCCCTCACTGAGAGTCTCAGGTTGGGGGGAGAGCTCTGCTCTTTTCATTAAAGTTTTTCTCTTCATTCTTCCTATAGATTTTGCTTCTCTTAGCTCCTTCCTGTGTCTTGGGGACCCACTTCCCTCTTTTTTTTTCTTCAAGCTGCTGTATTCCAGTATTGGAGTGGTACATTGCAGAGATTCTTTCTTTGTTGCTAACCAGTCTGCCATCTTGCCAGAAGTCCTATTATCCATAATTTAGTACCTATTACCTTATTATATTAAAATTGCCATGCAATCAGCACCATATTTTCCCTTAGAATTATACTATTTCTCTTAGCTACAACCTGTACATTATTAAAGCTCCCTTGGAAAAAGGCAGGCTTATCTGTTCTCAGAAAATGGAAGGATGTGACTTGTACATATGCCCCAACAAGATCAGCAAAGGAAGCCAATCCTTTCTACAAACTATCACATGGAAATAATTGAATAATTTTTTCACTGAAAAATCCATCAAATGGTAATGTCGCCTTCCATCTTATTGGTGGATTTTTAAATGTTTTCATTTTTCAAATTAATATCATAAGAAATATCTGGATATATAAATATATGTTTATAATAATTACCTTAGGTTAACTTCTGAGATGTTGAATATCCATTTTTCATTTATACTATTAAGCTTCTATCAACAGTTCTAGTTCATAGTCTCTCCTGCAAAGTAAGTATTAAGCATGAATCTTTCTTTGTGCCCATCAGACTTACCACTTTAAAAACTGTGAACAGTTTGAAAGATGCTGTGTACATAGCAGGACACTACTGGAACTTGGTGTCTTTCCTGGATAGCTGTAAATTCTTCTATGATGTCTGAGTATCCCAACACAAATACCAGCATTTTTCATGTCTGTTGAAGTACACAGTAAATCTATGAACAATTCATGCTTTTTGATGATTGTGAAATGGACAAGGCTAGTAAAGACAAAAAGACTGACTGACAAAAAATACAATAGCAGAAGAAAAATTACTGTTTCCAGAATTCCACATGACTATTTTAGGCAAGAGAAATAAAGTGAAGTGTAGATAACAGAATTACCACTGTGAAATCAGAGATCTGATGTAGTCTTGAACTGTTAATACATTCTAAAAATAAATACAATGATTTTTGTAGCTCTGAACTAGAAAATAAAACTATTTTGAAGAGATAAATCTCATTGTGGTTCAAATGGTTTTAGAGCAAATATTGTTCTACTGACCTTTATTATAATGAAACAGATATTGGATGGCCTTCTGTACAATACAGGAAAAGATCATTTTTGCTTCCACATTTTCAAATCAATAATTCTTTGAGAGAACACTGCCTCAGTTTTATGATGGGGGTGACACGGGCTCACAAGGATTGAGAATGCCACGCTCTGCTCACAAAGGAAACCGAACAAACCAAAGGAAAGAGACAGTAGCCCACTGGAATTTTACTGCAGGGTTATTACTTCCAATGTTTGGGCTGCTATAAAAGTATTTTGCCAAGCCGGGCGTGGTAGTTCACGCCTGTAATCCCAGCACTCAGGAGGCAGAAACAGAAGGATTGCTGAGTTCGAGGCTTGCCTGGGCTACATAGTGAGCTCAGAGCCAGTCTGCACTACAAAGTGAGACCCTGTCTCAAAAAAAAAAAAAATTTTGCCCTGGGTAGTTTATAAAAAATAGAAATTTGTTTCTCAGATTTGGAGCTTAGGGAGTCCAAGATCAAGGAACTATACTATTTGGTGTGTGGCACTGGTCCTGCTTCCAAGATGACATTTTATTGCTGTGTCCTCTGGAGGGTGAGAACTCTGTGTCCTCATGTGGCAGAAGACAGGGGGACCAAGCAGCTCTCTGAAGCCTCTTCCATAAGGGCATGAAGCCAATTCATGAGGGAAGAACTCTAATGTGCTAATCGCTCTACAGAGGCCACACTCCTTGATGCAAACAGCTTAAATTTCAATTTTAGCATGTGCACTTTGGAAGGACAAATCCATTCAAGTCATACTAAATATTTATTTAGCACATTAAAAAATCAGGCTTTCTGTACATTCCAGCTCCTTTGATACTTAACAACAATCCTAGTTTTCCAGAAAAGGAACATGAGAATTAGAGAGAGTGAAAGATTTCCCAAATTTCCTCAGCCAATAAGAGTGAGAATTAGAAGTTATAGTCAGAACACTGTGATTTCAAAGGTGTAGGGTGTGGTGCTCTGGGTTTAGCTACAGAGGAAAGAGAAGTAAAGACATGGTCTTTGCAGTTAACTAGCACTTTATCTTTCTCCTATAAGACCCCACAGTGCAGGTGATTTCACCTGACTAGAGTCCACAAAATCACAGATATGTGTATGTTTCAAGACTCATTTTAAAGTATACATGTAAAAGCATCTTTATGTATATAGATAATCAGATGTAGTTTATATTTGAATGGTTAGGATATGATTCTGAATCCGAGTTACTTCTGTAAACTTGCATAGATGTTATATGAATCCTTCTTTTTGTTTGAAATCTTTTAACTAGGACCAGAATTAAGGTAAGATAAAGGAGACATTCTCTGTGGGTACAAAGTTTAATTTTGAGAAGCAAATAAGTGTTTAACACTCCACTTTGTAAAAGGAATAGGATAGTGAAAATAGTCCTTTGGCAATGTTATGTTCATTCTTTCCTAGTAGCTATTAGGTGATGTTAGCTTATAATACACTAACCAATGTTTAAGGAGCACTTGATGTATGTGAGGCTACTATTCTACCATCTGGGAACTGTGAGAGACTCGCTCAGTGGATGGAGGTTTACCAGAAAGAGAGTCAAGAATAAAACCTTCCTAACTGAAGTCATGCCTCACGACACTCACAGTCTGAGGTCTTCCCTGTGGACAGATTCCATTCTCCCCTCATTTCTAAAGCACTAAAGCATTTTATCAGTGAGTCTTAAGAGCCTTTATTTTTGAGTAAGGGGATTTGGAAGCTGTGGCTTACTGGAGGTGGATGCTATTAAAGACTTCTAGTGAAATTCAACTTATGAAACTGCAAAAAAAAAAAAAAACATTTGGACTAAAACACTTTCCAGTTCACTGGAGCAAGCTGATGCGCTGCATGACTACTCGGCAAGACATCCGCTTGGATGCCCTTTATGCTTGGAGAGACAGAGAGCAGAAGGCGGCGAGCACCCTCGGAAAGGCAGAGGTGCTCAGGCTGGAGGTTATTTTACAGCCCCGGTGAAATTCCACTCAAGGCTATTTCTTCCTGTTGCTATGCACATGAATTTAACCAGCTAAATTTTATAATTTTCATGAAATCATTAACAGCGTGACAGCCAGGAAACTCTCTGCAAATACACAACTCGCTCAGTTTTAAGTGAGCCCAGTTAAGTAGAGATGCCAATGGGAATGAATAAAAAATAAATTAGTAGCTAATGTTACAGAACTCACAGAGAGACACTGCATGTGCTCACTGGAACAAAACTGGACCTATGGTTACAAAGTGAAGAAAAAAACAAGTGAAAGAACCAATTGCTCATGCTATATAATTTTTCCAGTTAAAGTAATATAGGAAGGCCAAATCTTTTTTGAGTACAGAAGGACTTCACTCAGTTCAGAAGTACTTTTATCTTTTGGAGAAAGGGAGGGACAGGATGGGGTAAGATTTCTGTGTCACCACATCACTGATGGCTTTTTCTGGACTGTAATCCTAAACACGGAGCTTTTGGTAAAAATGATCAGGATGAATTCTCAAGCATTTCTCTTATTTGCCATCTGTAAATTCCAGAAGGCTCCCTAGGCCTCTAATTGCCAATGACTTGGGATAGTGGACAAACAGGCGGTTTATTTCATTTATTTATTTCAGATTCTAGAATATGCAGATGCCTATGGAAACGTTATTCTGCAAAGCACTAAACTGTAAAGACACTTGAGCACTGAGTAGCAGGTCTGTAATGCAGTCACTGGAGGTGCTGGTGTGGGTCAGCCTGACTGCAGTCTGCTGAGGACTGGCTGCTCCCAGGCCTCAGTCAGGCGTAGGATTCACCTGTGCAGTGATTGTTTTTGTCCCTTTTTCTCCTCCTCTCATTTTTTTTTCTTTTCTTTTCTTTTTTTTTTTTTCCTTTTTGAGACAGGGTCTCGCTTTGTAGTTCAGGCTGGCTCTGAGCTCACTATGTAGCCCAGGCAAGCCTTGAAGTCAGCAATCCTCCTGCCTCTGCCTCCGGAGTGCTGGGATTACAGGTGTGAGTCACCACGCCCGGCACTGTGGTGTGTGGTATTGATGGCTGGTGGGCGTGACTCACCACGCCCAGCATTGTATGTGGTTACTGGGATCGAACCTAGGATCTTGCGCTTGCGAGGCAGGCGCCGGAACCACTGAGCTAACCCTCCAACCCATCTCCTTTTTAATCCTTGTTTTCCTTCACATTTCTCTGTGCCCAGTTCATTTTTATTCATCTGCTTCATTTCATCCCCATTGTTCTATTCTTATTCATCTGATTTGTAAAATTTATTTTTAAAAATTTTCTTTGTAATCTTGTGCATAATTTCCAACGTCAATACATGTTAGTATGGCAAATAAATTCCTTCATCAAACATTAAGCAGCCCAGCTCTCACCGCGAGCTGGATGCTGTAGCTTTCTGTGACTGAGCTCTGCAGTGGGCCATCTGGGCTAAGTGTGGGATCTACAAGGCTAGACTAGTTTACCTCAGGTTCCTTTGCCCAGCCATGTTTATAGTGAGTTGAGTGTGTCTCATGCTAAACAATTAAACAGTCAACAGTGAGCTTTTATAGTGGGTCAACTAAACCAGAAAAGAAAGAGCCCTTAGTTATCTATGCATTTCTTCTGTCCTTACTGGACTAACAGGACATTCCTGCCTGAGCATGCAGCCTTTGGGATCAATAGGACATTCTCATCTGAACACTCACACTGTGGGATCGATATGGTTGGCCCTGGATAATGAACTAATGGTTCTTTTTGGGCAATGACTAATACACAGTGTCATTCTCTTCTCTCCCTGTAACAGAGAGAAAGAGAGCATGGGCTTTCAGGATAAAATGCTTATATGTTAACCACTACTGCTACAGATCATGATCAGGCTTTAGAATGTTTGCAGCACAACCCATTGGAAGCAAGTTTGTGAATAGAGACAGGCATCTAAGGGCTCTCACTTCTAGAGACCTAGCTGGGTATTGTGTGCCTTCACACATTAGAACAATACACTGAAGTCCTGACTCTCCTTACCTTAGGATGTAAATTTATTTGGAAATATGGCCACTGCAGACATAACTGGTTAAGATGAAGTCATACAAGAATATGGTGGGCTCTTAATCAAACATGGCTGGTGTCCTTAAAAGAGATACCAGCATATGAAGGACTATACCATGAAGAGATACAGGTACACACTAAAGTATCGCAGCTGCAGGCTAAAGAATACCAAAGATCACTTGCAGATCACTGGAAGCAAGGAAGACGAAAGGAAGGTTCAGATATTTCAAACAGAGAGCATCGCCTTTGCTCACATCTGCATTTTATATTTCTGTCTCTAGAACTGTGGGACAGTAAATTTCTGCTGTTTTAAGTCTTTCCATCTCTGACACTTTTTAAAATTGATTTCTTTATTGGTACAATTTATATGCATCTCACAATCACACATAACATTGGGGAATTTGTACCAATATATGACATAAGTTAATTCTCATTTTTACCCATATCTCTACCCACCCACACCTCCCCACCCCATTTATACATACTCTTTTATTTTCTTTCTGAATCATATTTATTCCTTCCCCTCATTACATTCCGACACCAAATTTCCTTTGGAGATTACCAATTCTACAAAAACTGTCATCCTTTCAGAGCTCATTTGCATCTACAGGTGCTCATATCAAAAGATCTGGTATTTGCCTATTGTGATCTATTTATTTCACTTATTAGTGTGCCCTCCAGGTGTATGCATTTGCACATAAATGAATTAATATTGTCATTCTTTATGGCAGAATAATACTCCATTTTATTAAAAAAAACATCTTCTTTATCCACTCTCCAGTTGTTGGGCATTTGGGTTGTTTCCAAGATTGAACTATCATGAACTGAGCTGCTATGAACAAGGGTGTACATCTGTCTTTCCAATGTGATATTTTAAATTCTTTTGGGTATATTCCCAGCAGGGGGATAGCAGGGTCAGTTGGGACCCCTAGTCCTAGTTTTCTGAGGAATCTCCACACAGATCTCCACAATGGTTGCACAAGTCTGTAATCCCACCAACAGTGGAGAAGGGTTCCCCTCTCCCCGCAGCCTCGCCAGAATTTATTGTTGGTTGATTTTGTAATTGCAGCCATTCTTTGTGGAGTGAGACGAAACCTCAGTGTTATTTTCATTTGCACCTCTCAAATGAACAGAGATGTTGAAATCTTCTTCATATGCTTCTTAGCTGTTTTGACTTCTGCCTCTGAGAAATGTTTGTTCATTACAGATGCCCATTTTTGAATTGGGTCTTTAAACTTGGGGAGGCTGATCTGTTTAAGTTCTTTATATATTGTAGATAATAGCCTTTTGCCTGATAAACAGTTAGTAAAGATTTTTTCCCATGTTGTTGGTTGTCTTTTAGCAGTGTCAGTGACTTCTTTTGCTGTGAAAAAGCTTTTCAGTAGGATGAGATTCCATTTGTTGATTCTTTCTGTTACTTCCTGCGCTATAGAGGTTTTATTCATAAAGTCTCTGCCTAAGCCAATGTCTCCAAGACTTTTACCTAACCTGTTTTCCAGCAGGCTTATTGTTTCTGTTTTAATGTTTAAGTCTTGTATCCATTGTGAGTTTAGTTTTGTGCATGGTGAAAGTGATAGGTCTAGCTTTAGTTTTTGGCAGGTTAAAGCCCAGTTTTTCCAGCACCATTTGTTAAAGAGGCTGTCTTTCCTCCACTGAGGATGTTTGGCACCTTTGTCAAAGATAAGGTTGCTTAGTGTATCCGGGGTTGTTTCTGGATCTTCTAATCTATTCCACTGATCCTTGGGTCTGTTACTATGACAGTACCATGGAGTTTTTATCAGAGTGGCTTTATAGTAGAGTTTTAAATTGGGGATTGTAATACCCCCTGCCATGTCGTGGTTGCTCAGAATTGCTTTTGCTATTCTAGGTTTCTTGTGCTTCCAGATGAATTTTTGTATTATTTTCCCTAGCTCTGTGAAGTATAGTGTTGGCATTTCAATTGGAATTGCATTGAATCTATATAGTAGATTCAATGTGGGAGTACAGCCATTTTGATGGTGTTGGTTCATCCCAGGAACAAGGGATATCTTTCCACTTTCTGGTTTCCTTTTCTATCTCAGTTTTCAGAGTCCTATAGTTTTCAGGGTAGAAGTTTTTCACTTCCTTTGTTAGGTTGATTCCTAGATATTTCATTTTTCTGGGTGTTATTGTGAAAGGGATTGACTCCCCAATTTCTCTTTCAGTGAGTCTGTTGTTTGTGTAGATAAAGGCTGTTGATTTTTGAGCATTAACCTTGTATCCAGCCACACTACCAAATTTGGTAATTAAGTCTAGCAGTCTTTTGGTTGAGTTTTTAGGATCCTCTAGATAGAGTATCATATCATCCACAAATAATGACAGTTTAACTTCTTCCTTTCCTATCTTTATTCCTTTTGTGTGTGTGTGTGTGTGTGTGTGTGTGTGTGTATGTGTTTTGCCTGATTGCTATGGCTAATGTTTCCAGCACTATATTGAACAAGAGTGGTGACAGCAGGCATCCTTGTCTTGTTCCTCATCTTAGTGTAAAAGCTTTCAGTTTTTGCCCATTAAGTATGATGCTGGCTGTTGGTTTCTCATAAAGAGCTTCTATTAAATTGAGATAAAGTCCATCGATTCTGATTCTCTGTAGGGTTTTAATCATAAATGGATCAAAATTTGTGTTGGATTTTGTCAAAAGCTTTTTCTGCATCCACTGAGATAATTATATGGTTTTTGTCCATGAGTCTGTTGATGTAGTGTATTACATTGATTGATTTACGTATGTTGAACCAACCTTGCATCCCTGGGATAAATCCAACTTGATCAGGGTGTATGATTTTCTTGATAACTCTCTGTATTCTGTTTGCCAGTATTTTATTGAGGATTGTTGCTTCAGTGTTCATTAGAGAGATTGGCCTGTAGTTTTTTTTTTTTTGGTGGGATCTTTCCTTGCCTTTGGAATCAAGGTGATGGTTGCTTCAAGGAATGATTTGAGGAGTACTGCTTCCCTTTCAATTTCATTAAAAAGATTGAGAAGTACTGGTATTAACTCTTCTTTAAAAGTTTTGTAGAATTCAGCAGTGAAGCCATCAGGACCAGGACTTTTCTCTGTTGGTAGGTTTTTTATTACATTTTCAATTTCCCAGATTGATATTGGGTTGTTTAATATTTTTATATCCTCTTCGTTCAGCTTTGGAAGTTCATGTGTGTCTAGGAATCTATCCATTCCTTCTAGATTTTCCATCTTCTTGGAGTACAGATTTTCAAAATATGTGTTTATTATCCTTTGGATTTCTTCTGGATCTGTGCTGATTTCCCCATTTTCATTCCTTATAGGATGGAATTGAGCCTTTTCCTTCTTTTGTTTGATAAGGTTGGATAAGGGACTGCAATTTTATTTATCCTTTTAAAAAACCAACTCTTTGATTCACTGATTCTTTGTACTGTTCACTTTGTCTCCATTGCATTAATTTCTGCTTTGATCCTTATAATTTCCTCTCTAGTATGTGCTTTGGGTTTGTTTTGCTCCTCTTTTTCTAATTGTCTGAGGTTCATCATTAGATTGTTTATTTCAGTTTGCTCTATTTTCTGAGTGCAAGCATTCACTGGTATGAATTTCCCTCCCTTTCCTTGTGTCCCCTAAATTCCTGTATATTGTACTGAGGTTGTCATTTAGTTGTAGAAACTGTTTAATTTCTTCCTTAATTTCTTTTTTGGCCCCTTAATTTTTTTTTTTTTTGTCAACAGTGTTGTTCAATTTCCATGTGTTTGTGAGGATCTTGGAATTTCTTCTGCTATTCAGCTCCAGTTTCAAGGCACTATGGTCTGATAGTATGCAGGGGAAAACTTCGATTCCTTTGCATTTACTTAAGCTTGTTCTATGGACTAGAATGTGATCTATTTTGGAGAATGATCCATGAGCAGCTGAGAAGAAGGTATATTCTCTCTTCGTAGGGTGAAAAATTCTGTAGCTATCTAATAAGTCCATTTGCTCAAATGTTTGATTTAGCTCAAGTATTTCCTTACTGATTCTTTGTCCAGTTGATCTGTCAATTTTTGACAGTGGAGGATTAAAGTCCCCTACTACTATTGTATTCGTGGTAACTGGCTTTTCATGTCCAGTAATGTTTGTTTTATATAGTTGGGTGCATTAGAGTTCAGTGCATAGATATTTATGATTGTTATTTCTTTCTCCTGGATTGTTCCCTGTACAAGAACATAGTGACCTTCTTTATCTCTTTTAATCAGTTTGGGTTTGAAATCTATTTTATCTGCAAACAAGATAGCTGCTCCTGCTTTTTTGCAATTTCCTGTGGCATGGAGGATTGTTTTCCAATCTTTTATTTTCAGTCTATAGGTTTCCTATTGAATTAGGTGTGTTTTCTATATGCAGCAGATTGTAGGATCTTGCTTCTTGATCCCACCTGCTAGTTTGTGTCTTTTAATTGGCCCATTGAGTCTATTGGCATTAATGGTTATGACTGATATGGACATATTCAGAGCTGCCATGTTTCCCTGTTCTTCACTGTTTTCTTCTTTGCTTTTCCCCTTTTTTATTTAGTTTCTTGTTTGCCCCACTGAATTCACTCTCCCGGGTCTCATGGGTATGGAATTTTCTGTGTTCCAAGATATTCTTTAGAATGTTTTAGAGTGCAGGTTTCATATTTGTGAAGTTTTTCAGGCGTTCTTTATCATGGAAGTATCTTATTTCCCCGTCTATTCTGAAAGATAGTTTTGAAGGATACAACAGTCTAGGTTGGAGGTTGTTTTCCTGCAGTGCTTGAAATACTTACCTCCTTGCTCTCCTTGTGTTGAGTGTTTGTGTTGAAAAGTCTTCTGTGATCCTAATGGGCTTCCCTTTGTAGGTGATTTTCTTCCTTTCTCTCACTGCTTTCAGTATTTCATTGTTTTGTTGTGCATCTGGAACCTTGATAATTATATGTCTAGGTGTAGTTATTTTTATGTCACAGCCTTTTGGAGTCCTATAGGCCTCATTTATCTGTATGTCCATTTCTTTTCCTGTGAAGTTTTCTGTTTTTATCTCTGACAATAGCTTTTTTGTCTTTTACACTGTCTCCTGCTTCCTCAGTGACTCTAATCAGTCTTATATTATTTTTCTTTGAGTCATCTAGAAGCTATTGGATTGATTTCTCATGGTCCCTTGCTCTTTTCCATAGATTATATCTTTCCTGCTCATTGGCTGCTATCCTGTTTTCTAGGTCTGAGATTCGGTTCTCTGCTTCATTGGTCCTACTTCGCAAACTTTTGTTCTCCTTCATCATTCCCTGGAGCTCTGCTTGAAGCTGTTTGAAAGGTTCCATTGCTTCTGCTATCTTGTATTCTATCATCTCACTGATCTCTTCTTTAATGATGTCTTTCACTGTGGACAGTACCCCTGTTTTGATCTCAGAGATGAGTTCTGATTTCCATATTACTAGATCTGCTTTAGTTACCATCTCCAAGAGTCCTGGTGTTTGAGTTTCAGTTTGCCCTATTTCTCTTTTCTCTGAATTTCCCTGTGGTGGTGATCTTTGTGTCTGTGTTTTTGTATATTTTGTCATTGTTACTCTTTTGTTGTTACTAATGTTATTTGTTTGATTCTTTGCCTTATGACAGGGCAATGTTTGTTGCAATCCTCTTTCTTTCTATTATCTTGGGCCCTTTGTATGTGGCACCTTCTTGGGGTGTCCTCCTTGAATCTGTAATGACCCTTGAGAGTTCTCAGTTCTAACACTTCTTGGAGGTATTTGAGCAGAACAATCACATCATCTTTGTTACCATAATACAATCAGTGCCAATATCAGCATTAAACACAGTAAATAAAATTAAAAGTTTTGTTAATTTCTATTCTGAAGACTTTGAGCTCATGGGTTACCTCTGTGTCCATATGCCAAAATTTAGAATTGATCAGCAATGTGTATAGAACATGTAGATCATAACTGTACCCCCAGAACCCTTTGGGGATAAAAAGTCACTGGGGAATCAAGGGGGTAGGGAGACAGGAGGAGAGTGAAATAGGGTTAGCAGATTTATGAATATCTCTTAGACTTGAGAACCTCATATATGCCAGTGGGTAATAGGGGATGAAAGGGCTTATATAAAACCATATGAACTCTATGCTGTAACACCATTGGAGACTTTGCACACCTTAACATAATAATACAGGAGAAGAAATAGGGCAGCCTAAGAGTCTTTTACTTCTGGGTATTGCTTCTGACAGGAAGACAGGAGAGGGTATGGGGATAAGAGATGAATAGAGGGATTTAGGAGTAGATGGCAAAATAGAAACTCGATTCCCTTTTTAAAAAAATCTTCCCTGGTTTCTGGGTGCGGCTCTGGTGTGAAGGGATGCAGATAATGGCTCCGGCTCCTCTCCGGCCTGGGTCCTCAAACTCAGCTCTGGCGTGGGGTGGGGGCTGGGGCTGGCCAGCAGGCCTCAATCCTCTGCGGTGGAGATGGCGCCTGGGGTCCATACCCAAGTCCTCTGTGCGCTGCTCCAGAGTGGAGCAGGGCCGGTTGGCAGGCCTCAGTCCTCTGCGGCAGGAATGCAATGGCGCCCAGGGTCCGTACCCCCTCTGACAGTTTTTTTGTGGCAGCCTTGATGAAGGAATATATAGCATAATGCCCTTACATCTGTCTTGTTCATCTGTAGACACACTAGGAAAGACTTAAAATGCCAGACCAGGGAACTGACAAGAAGGGTTACTGTTAGTAAGGATTGTAGTGACGTTAGAGGCACTTTAGGAGAACCAATTCAGCATTGGGGTGTACACAGGTTGGCTTCAGTTCAGGAGCTATAGGAGGAAAACCAACTAAGAGATATGATGCTTCAGACTGTAAGATGATCCTTTAAGGTTTTCCTTGTTTAAAAGATTTGTGTAATATACACAAAAAGTAACAATCACGCTTTTGTGAATCAGTAGGGAAAGGGAAACCACAATCATTGCATGAGTTTGTTACTAAATCCTGAAATGAGTTGTGCAATCTTGTGATTCTTTGGGGGAATCTATCCATCCCCTTGGAGAGGTTAGTAGTAAGTGCTAATCAGATAGCAATTTTGCATATAGTCATTTACCTTAATAAAAAGAAGTGGTTCCCAAGTAGCAGAAGTGAGCTATCAGTTTCTGATGAGCTAGCTGTTCTTGAGGTTGGACAAAGATGATAGTGTCACTCCACACTGCTAAGTGTCTTTGTGTCAGGAGCTCAAATCTTGCTCATGTTGAACACACCTATCATCTCATGCACTTATCTCAGTGCAAAAGAATGAAATACTTAAGGTTTCTATTAACCTGAAGGAAGAAGATGGTACTACAGAGAGCAGACTTCTGGGACAGGAAGGGAAACTATGAACATCGGGAACTGTGGACATTGCTGAGCTGGCTGACAGAGACCTATACATCACATCTTGGAAACAGGGGGAAGGGCGACTCACTGGAGCTGGACCAGAGAGGGCACTGTCCCATTGGAAGCACAAGACAATATTTTCAAAGATACATTAAAAAATTAGAGAGCAAGGAAAATTGATCTGACAGCTACTAAATTATACAAAGAAAACTAATTCCAGAATAATAGAAGTTAGAGCTAAATTAGAGACAGCATGATAGAATAAAATATTTATTTAAAGAAGTAATAGC
>PVIC010014493.1:8437-36609 GCA_004025085.1 Thryonomys swinderianus | reverse complement strand
GCTCACTATGTAGCCCAGGCAAGCCTCGAACTCAGCAATTCTCCTGCTTCTGCCTCCCGAGCGCTGGGATGACAGGTGTGAGCCACCACTTCTGGCACTGTGGTATGTGGTATTGATTGCTGGTGGGCGTGAATCACCACGCCCAGCACTGTATGTGGTTACTGGGGATCAAACTCAGGACCTTGTGCTTGCTAGGCAGATGCCAGAACCACTGAGCTAAATCTCCGGCCCCCCAGGTAAGTCTTAAACTCTTCCTGGTTCAGCCTCTAAAGGGCTAAAGATTATAATTGTGCATCACCACCCCTGGCTTCACTGTCTTCTTTGTTAAATGAAATGGCCATTATTTCATCAGTTCAGTATATTTTACTGGTGATAACAGTAAAAATTCTTGACCTAAAGGTCCATGGATATCTAGATGGTCTAAGTATAACAGAAACCTATGAAAGCACATTTATGTAGAGAGGATTCAAAGATTTCATCAAAACTCTAAAAAAGACTCATACCCCAAAAAGAATTAAGAATCACTTCTCTGTAACAACCCTATTTCCAATCTTCCTGTATCCTATAAATGCTCCATACTACCTATTTTCCCCATTCCAGAGTACTTTTGCCAGAATACAATTTATTTGTCATTACCATAGACAGGGGTACCTACAAAATGAAGTTTACTTACCTGAGGTGAGCACTTTTCACTTTTTTAGACATCCCTGTTGTACTCTAGAAAATTTTAACACTCTGAGTATAACTGATGGGGAATTATTTAGGTCTTTACTAACATGCAGGAGAACCCAAAGACCTACATCTTATTTTCATCTATTGAAATTTTAAAAAGCTAAAGCAGTGATATATTAAGATTGCAAATTTAAGCATACTAGTGAAAGAATGCAAAATTCAGGTCCTCAAAATAAGATTAGAATTTACAAGTGGACATATCAACTATGTACAGTTTGGGTTAAACCCATGAATAAATTTTCAGTGCATGCAGATTTTTGAGGGGAAGGGAAAGAAAGGGGAGGGGAAGGGTAATAAAAAGAATGAAGATATGTTAACCACATATCTTACATATCTTGAGGGCACAATGAACCCTCAAGTTTTGACAGCCTGACATATGAACAATTCTGGTTCTTTAGATTGATGGAAGACTAATCTGCCTCTTGTTAGCTATTTTGTGTACCCAGATCTCAGCAGTGGAGAATGGAAATGATTCAAGTTTGAGGACTTTAGCCAAACTATTAATTGTTCTTTTGATTGTTAAGTCTATTACATAATCATTAAATGCATTACTTCAATGTAAACATTCATTCTCATCTAGTGTCACTTGAAGTCTTTTTGTTAGAATGGTAGTGAGAGAAAAAGGTTATGTCAAGCTCAGCAACAAAAAAACACAGCTAGTTTTTGAGGAAAGATTTACAAAATGTCTGTTTGATGGGCCGGAGGGTTAGCTCAGTGGTTCCGGCACCTGCCTCGCAAGCGCAAGGTCCTGAGTTCGATCCCTGGTGACCACATATAATGGCTGTGCGTGGAGACACGCCCACCAACAATCAACACCGCATACCACAATGCCGGACGTGGTGGCTCACGCCTGTCATCCCAGCACTCGGGAGGCAGGGACAGGAGGATTGCTGAGTTCAAGGCTTGCCTGGGCACCATAGTGAGCTCAGGGCCAGCCTGAACTACAACGCGAGACCCTGTCTCAAAAAGAAAAAAAAAAAAAAAAAAAAAAGTCTGTTTGTTAACCCTAAACCAAATTTATGAAAAAGGCTGTAAAAGCTGTCCACGGATACAGTAAAGGTTGTAGAAAAAAAGATGAATAAAACCACTTCTTCAAAATGAACAATGGTTTAAAAATTTTAATTTAGAAAAAAGAAAATGGTACCTTTGAAAAAGCACAACCTACGATCACATGAGGCTTTGAGGGGACATCCAGACACAAGCCATAAAAATGAAAAACACAGTGTGGTGGCTCACGCCTGTCATCCCAGCACTCGGGAGGCAGAGGCAGGAGGATTGCTGAGTTCGAGGTTTTTCTGGGCTACATAGTGAGCTCAGGGCCAGCCTGAACTGCAAAGTGAAACCCTGTCTCAAAAAGAAAGAAAAAAAAAAGAAAAAAAAGAGAAAGAAACGCAAAATATAAAAAAAGAGTAAATTAAAATATAGATAATGGGGCAAAAAGAGATGGAGAGAAGTGGGAAGTGGGGGAGGGGAACTGCAGCTGGGAGGGAAAGGATAGACAGGGGATGAAAAAAAATTAAGATGTGTTATATAGATGTATTCATTCCTCACAACGAATGGGATCATCATGCATCACAAAGATATAGGTTTAAAAATTTTAAAAATTAATTTGAAACGTATAGTTAAATCATTACCTGGTCAGCTTGGTTTGGTATTAGAAATGCAGCAATTATATTTCTGATAAGCTAATAGTGACTCTTTAAAGTACATATAATTCACCTAATTACTAAAAACTAAAAGCATAAAGTTGAGTGAATTTAAGTATGTATTTAGTAAATCTTAGGGATGATTTATGTATCATCCTAAACAAGGTGAATTTTCCTTGTAACCATTAAAATACACATCACTGGAAAGAAAACAGGAGGCATTTCTAACTAAGTGGAAATTCTTTTACAGAAATTGATCAATGTCACCAATCCCAAGGGGATTATGACACAGTAGAAACAATTTCCAAGTTTCAGTGGATGTATATCCTATATGAATGATAAAATATATACATAAAAGCACCCTATAATGTTGTAAAGAGGAGAAAATGCAAGCAAGTACCAAGAATTTGCATTTAAGGCTGTACTTTTTCATTTGGAGATCTAACCACTAAAGTTTACACAAACCACACTTTGGTAACATATTATCTCTATTTCAATACACTTGCATGTAAGTGGAAATAAACCCAGGTCACCTCTGATAAAAAATATTTAAATTAACTTTTTAATTACACTAAAGAATGTAAGAATGAGCAGAAATTCTAAATTATTTCACAAATCTCCTTTCTTCCCAACCTAGTCTGTTCTCTTTGAAATATACATGCATACACTCATGTGTTCTGTGTTTCTCATTTGTAGATGCAAGTATGTTCACAAGATGTAGTGAAAGTTCAAGCACCATGTTAGAGTCTGAAGTAACCAATAAGTAGTTCCAAGGCCCTGGCTTTGTGAATCTTAAAATTAACTGGGCTGGAAAGATCTCATCACTCTGACAGCACCCAGCACCCATCTTTAAAAAAGATTTCTGTAATAAAACAAGATTTTACATGCTGAAACAAAATATTTTAAAATATATTTCAGATGACTTTTCATCTTAGTAATTTGTGTAGTTTAAAACCCACATACATAAATGTTTCCATGGAAGACTGTTGTTTTGGGTTAACCTCAAAATTATTAAATTTTTATTAACCTTTTAATGAATACTTTTAAGAATAAATCCAGTCCTGAAAAGACTGAGGCTATGTATTTGACTGCTATGACAAACACAAACTGGCCAACTTCAAGCAGAAAGAACTCAAGAGTAGTTCTCCACATTTGTCAATGTTTCTTAGAAAGGTAGACTGGTTTCTGGCTTGGCTTCTTTCTCTACATATGTAATATCAGTTGTGACATCCACTGTTTATGAAGACTAAAATGCCAGACACAGGAATATGATTTGAATAAAAAGGAGGAACTTATTCTAACTGGGTCTAACAGAACCTGAAGACAGGAGTGTGGCTGGGCCTCAGTGGAATAACTAGAACCAGAGATGGGAATGGTACCCGAGTTCCTTCTCCATGTTTTGTTTTGTTTTCTTATGCGGAGATGAGCTCTTGCTGTTTTGCCCAGGTAGGCCTTGAACTCTTGTCACAAGCAGTCCTTCTGAGGTGTCTGCCTTCTGAGCAGGTGGACATACTTCCACTGTGCATGGCCTTCTGAATAATAATTTCTTCTTCTCTCCGTACTTTGGATTCATTCCTCTCTCACAGAGTAACTTTTCCCACATAGCAGAAAACTTGACCATGTGTAACTTATGGTTTACAGCTCACAGCTTTAGATATCATGAGCTTGTACCACTCCAGTGAATAAATATCATGGGAAAAAGGTCTAGTTTGGTCCACTGCCTATGGCTGGAAAAAGGCCACAAATGATAGGGCCCAATTAAGTCATTTCCTCTACACCAAGTCAGCTCTCTCTCTCACTCTCCTTCCACCCTCCCTCCCTCCCTCCCTCCCTCTGTCTCTGTCTGTCTGTCTGTCTGTCTCTCTCTGTGCTGAATGGTCATTTTGTAGTTACATGGCCAACATTAAATTTTGGGTAGGTGGAGTACAGACCTTTGGGAGGGTTGGGAAGGTGATTTGAAAAGGTTTCTATCAGATGGTGAAAAAACTTTTCTGTGCATACGACAAGTTGTATTGCTTACACACTGCTTTCTCTCAAATACTGTTTGGAGAACATAATGCCTTAAAATGTCCTGTTGAATAAGTGCCACTTTAGAATTTATGGGCTGCAGTGCATGCTTTCAAAAACAAGTGTGTGGCATGATGCTATGGGCCCAACTGTTTCTAGCTGTCATTTTGTTAGATAACCTTGTTCATCTAAGGTCCAGATAATGTTTTGAGCTGTATAACTAATGGACAGGCCACAGATATCAAGGACCAGCAGTCCACTTAGGAGAAGCTATCTTTACGTTAAGTCCATCTTCTTTCTTGGCAACTGAAAAAGTCTCAATGAGAAGCAGATGAAAAACCAATCAAAAACTTGATATTTTTTTCTTTTTTGTAGGAACAAGATATAATCAGTGGATTAGAGAGTCAAATCTGGACCTGTTCAGTTTGGAAATTGGTGGAGATTTTTGGAGACAATCCCTAAATTCAAATAAAATTATGCATGTATATGGAAATATGTGTTGACAAAGCTTAAGGAAAGGAAGACTGAAGTGGACAGCCGATCTGAGTTCAGAGAACTCTGACTTCATTCTGTTACTTTGAATGGCTGGAAAATGATGTGAAGTAAGTATCTTTCACAATGGTTCCACCATACTTCATGAATGTCCCCAATTCTACTTTATTTTCTCAGAAAGAGCCGAAAGAGGAGTTTAATTAGTGAACATTTAGGGAAACAGAACTTCTCAAATTATCTTTTATTTTCGACAGGGTCTGGCTTTGTAGTTCAGGCTGGCCCTGAGCTCACTATGTAGCCCAGGCAAGCCTCAAACTCAGCAATCCTATTTATTTAATAGGTCACAGATATTCAAATATCATGTATTTTCTCTGATATGAGAAACTGAAGTTATAAATGTGTTCTAGAATACATGATTGATATTGTGAAATAGTAAATATTCAAAGGGTAATGAGGCTTAGGGGTAAATAATGAAGAAAGAAAAAAATTGATGTTAAAAAAAGGGAAACAATGCTTGTGTATACAGGGGTTGGGGGGAGGTTGTGTTTATAGGGGTTGGGTGGGTAGGGGAGGGGGAAAATGAGAATTAAGCTGTGTCATATACTGGTACAAATTCTCAATGTGGAGTGTAATTGTGATGTATATATATAATGTACCAATAAAATGTACCAAAAAAAAAAAAACCCCTCAGCAATCCTCCTGCCTTTGCCTCCGGAGTGCTGGGATTACAGGCGTGAGCCACCATGCCCGGGACTGTGGTATATTGTACTGATTGCTGGTGGGTATGAGTCACCAAGCTCAGTATTACTATTTGTGACTATCAGGGACCAAACCAGGGACCTTGAGCCTGCCAGGCAGGCGCTAGAACCACTGAGCTAAATCTCCAACCCAGGCTTTCCGTTTTGTAATGGGTAATTTTACGTTGGAATTTGACTGGATTAAGGACTACCTAGTGACTTGGTTAAGCATATTTTTGAGTGTTTCATATACTTATAAAGAGTAAGTATCTTTAGTTGTGGTACTGTGGTTGTCTAATGTCTTGAATGGATTAGAAACATTTACTTTTGGTGGTTACTGACTTTACAGAAGAGCTAGGAGTCACATTGTTCTAGATTTGGCAAAGTTGATGAGGACAAGCCATGCTGTTACGAGCCTGCCTTTTTGTTGGATGGCATTTAGCAGCGGTGTTCACTGTATTTTTATCACACCTCATAAAGACATGAAAAAGGACTTCTAAACGGCTTCAGAAAGTGGAAGAAATGATGGGATAAATGTTTGAATAAAGAGGAAGTCTTGAGGGGGATTCATAGCAATGTGTCTTTTTTTTTTTTTTTTTTTTTTGGCAGTAGCAGGGATTAAACTTGGGCTCTTGTGCTTCCAGGGCAGGTGCGATGCCACCTGAGCTAAATCCCTGGCCAACAGCAGTGTGTCTTTTACTGTAATAATTTTTGAAAATTAAATATTCACCGTATGTTCTTATTAAACCTCTGTATTTGTTGGAAACACAGAAATAAGAAAAAAAATCCAAAAAGCTAAAAAATGCAATCACAAGTCTAGGAGAAATAGTACCCCAAAGGTCAAGACTGTACTGAGTTCTGATTAATAAATACAAAGTTCTTCAACCCCCCTCCCCCCACCAAAACCGAAAACAACAACAGAAAGAAGAAATGCCTGACTAAATAAATACCTTGGTCCTCCTAGGAGAGAGAATGACTGGATGCAAGAGGGTTGAAACCATATCCTACCAGAAACATGGAAGCACTACAAGTGAGAAGCAGAAATCGTGTCATGTAAAATCATGTTAACCTCCTAGTACTTGAAGGCTCTGATGTACAGGATTGGGACTATCTTGAGAGGTTATAGGAAGCAGAACTAGTAGCAATGCTTATAGAAGACAGTTCTTTGAACAGTAAAAGGAAAAAACATATTAACAGCTCATAAGCTGGCAAAATATGACGTAGCTCTAGAGAAAATGAGCAAATGACCATAGGAAGATACTGTAGACATTTAAGCACTGCACAGAAAGTTTGTTTATATGGCAGAAAGGACTTTCTACCTGCTACTGTGATCTAATGTGCCCTTTTCCCCTTACTTGTAGCTGTATATTCATAATTCTTTCCTTTTTGATAAATTATCTGTGCTCCTAAGATCAGCCCTCCCATTTATGTACCAGACTCTATTACCTTTTCAAGCCAACATTTGCCATTATCATATACATGTTACAATTTCTCATCTTAAAATCATAATTTCTCTCTTGTCTCCCATGTCTGCTTTCATCCTCACTAGCAAAACTTCATGGAAGAGTCTTATCTGCCATTCTCTAGTTCCTCTTCTCCCACTTAACCATTTAACCTACTTAAATCAAACTTTAAAAAAAAATTGAATTCTTTATTGGTACATTTTATATGCAGTTTGCAGTCACACTCAACATTGGGAAATTTGTACCAGTATATGACACGAGTTAATTCTCATTTTTACCTATATCCCTACCCACCCTACAAACCCTCACCCCCTATATACATGCTTTTTCTTTTTAAACCACATTTATTCTTTCCCCTCATTACTTTCCCCTACCACTTTCCTTTTGAATATTTCCCACAAAATCTATCATACATTCTAGAACTCAGTTACATCTACAGGTTCTCATACCAGATTAAATAAAACTTTTGACCTATTATTTCACTGGATTGCTCTGTCAGGGTCACTGATTCAGTGGTCAATCCTCAGTTCTCAATTACATGATCTATTTGCAGCACTCGACACCAATAATCTCTCGCTTCTTCAGTTGTTCCGCAACCCACCTACACTGGTAGTCTGACTATTACTGAACACATAAAGCACAGCCCTATTCATAAGCACTTGGAGTATTCCTTCTTTCCGGAATGTGCTTTCCTTGGATAAGTGCATGTTCACTTGCCTCAGGTCTTTATCCAAAGGTCATTTTTAAGTGAGATCTCCCCTGGCCATCCTATTTAAACTTGCAGTCTCTCCCTATTACTCCCCATTTCCTTCCCTGATTTATTTTGCTTTTCTTCTCTTACAACTATTTAACCATTTATTTTGTTGATGGTTTGCTGCTTCTCATAAAAGTACAGACTTTACTTTGGTGATATGTACTAGTGCCTTGGAACCTACCCAGAACATAGGAGGAGGTCAAGAAAAAAATATTTCCCCCGCTACTGGGGATCAAACCTGGGCCTCTAGCAATTTATGCATGAGCTATACCACTCAGCCATACTCCCAGCCCGAGAAATAATGCTGAATGAATGGGTACACTGAAGGAAAGAGTGTATAAAAAATAAAATGTTTAACTTAATGTTAACTGAAGTTAGGGCTTTAGTCCTAAGTATTTTGTTATTGATGAAATGTGTAATTTAAGCCTTTGAACAGGTGCTCTATTTAATTACTCACAGGCAGATTAAAACTTACCAGAAACTAAACAAGTATGCACAAACCTTAGAACCAAGGTTCACATTCTAATGTAGGTTCAATAGAGCTAGCTTTGACTACTACTGGAGTTTGTTCTTGGTCAGCCTTTCTATTTCTTGCAAAATAGAAAATATCCAAGGGGAAAAGGGTTGGGGTAAGTAATGAGAGGAAAGAAAAATGTGATGGTAATAAAAAAAAAGTAACAGTGCCTATGTATATAGGGAAAGGGGGGTTGAAGGATGGGTAGGGGAATGGGAAAAAAATGAGAATTATGTCATGTACTGGTACAAATTCTCTATATTGAGTGTGATCATGATGTATGTATAATGTACCATTAAGATTCAAATTAGAAAAATGGGGCTACATTAAACACCTAGTAACCAAATAAAAACACAGACTGTAGAGGTTTGAGCTAAACAGAATGCTAAATAAAGTTCTCAGCTATAACATTATTTTACATTGAGTGGTTGCAAATAATTCAAGAAAGTATTCAAAATGTGGACTTAGTCTGTCCTTTGGCTGAGTACTGCCCCTTTCCTGAGCCAGTGTTTCCAGTGTTAGCAATGAGAACAGGGCCTAGGGGCTTACCTGCAGAGGTGGCCTTAAATCAGGTAAAGCAATTCCAAGATACCACAGAATACTGGAAACCCAGGGCTCCGTTCAGCCCTTTAAAATTTATTTGTATTTATATTTTTGTGGTGCCAGGGATCAAACCCATGCCTGTTTGAGTACAGGAGGCAAGACCCTACACCTAAGCAACAGCCCGACTTCTCACGAAAGCTTTTGTGACTGACGGATGCCCAACTATGACAGCAATTTTAGTGACTCTGGGGTGATGGTACTTTTATAAAAAGTACTCCATGTGAATTATTTCTGTTTTGTTAAGGCTTCTCAACTTCGGTCTCATCTGTCAGTCACATGTAATAGTTTCAATGTTTTCATATTATAAAAATTCAGACCAATAATTAGCATTAACTACTTTCTCCGTTGCCTTTTGAAACCAAGAGGAGAACCTGTAACACCAGCTTTCAGCATTGCAAAGAAGTTATTGTAAAACTAGGTTAATATGTGATGTGAGAAGTGACACCTCTTGAAAGCAGAAAATATATTTTCCAGAAATACATTTAGAGCTAGAGTAGTAGCTACAGCATAAAAGTTTCATAAGAAAAACATTATATAAAAAGAAAACCTTATAATCTCAGAACGTAGGGAAGCAGAAGCAGGAGGATCCTAAGTATGAGTCTCTCCTGGACAACTGAGCAAGACCTTGTCTCAAAATAAAATATAAAGGGCTAGGGCTTACAACTCAGTGGTATAGGGCCCCTGGGTACACACACAAACACAAACACAAATACACACATGCACAGGTGCAGTCTTAAAAAGCATAAAATAAAAAGACAAAAAGTTAAATAATATAACATTAAAAGACATTTAATGTTTGAATACACATTACCTTTAAAAATATTTTTAAAGATAACATATGCATCAAACACAAAGTGATTATTTTAAAAATAAGAATTAGATTATATCTAAATATGTAGGTCATTAAATCTGTGAGGAATTGAAGTTCAAAAATTTAAAAGCTAGTTTTAAGCTTCAGCATCATAAAATAAATATAACAATGACTGTTAGTGTGTTAATATATGATTGAAATATTAAGATATTATTACAAACTTACATGCTCTAATTATATGAACACTGTAGCCACTTAAGGAGGTGAGAAGTTACTTTATTCCACTCAACTGCTGAGGAAAACCTATGCATAGGTCACTCTTCTATGCTCTTAGGGAGCAGGACTATAAAGACATCTTCAAGTGCCTGAAATTCGGAAGGGAGATAGGACAATGATTTACAAAGTGCAGAGAAGTAACTTACAAATGAGAAACATAAAGTGCTGATATGGAGAAAATAGTATCAATGATGATAACAGTTACTACTATTAGCACCAAGACCACAGTTGATTCCTAAGCTCTCTAGGCTTTTCAGAAAAGTTGTGCAATGTGTCCAACAATCCAATGAGGTAGCTACTGTCTCTCCCACCCCAAACTCTAATTTTATAAATGAAAGGGCTGATTCTAATGCATTTAGATGCATTTGTCCTACATTACACCAATAATTAAAGTGGCAGATTCTGATTTAAATCCACATTTGCCTCACTCTTGTACCTTTCTCTCTCTAGGATATCAGACTGCTCCCTGCAGCTCAGATGGTAACACCCTTGGGGATGACAGCTAAAGGGGTGTGAAGGTTGTGCTGGTGGTTTTGGCACCGACACACTCTGAGCAAAGTTCACACGGTAGCATAGAATAGGCTGTATTCAAGGAACTCAAAAGTAGTGGCATAAGCCTAGAGTGGGGTTTAAAGTCCTGTAGGTTCTCCTGAGGATACCAGGGACTGAGAGGAAGGAGGCGTGCAGGAAAGGCATGACACAGGAGCGCATACCTGTATAACCCCAGTACTCTGAGAGACTGAGAAGGATCCCAAGTCCAGCCTACCCTGGCAACTTAGTGAAACACTGTCTACAAGTTTTTTGAAAAAGTACAGGAATAAAATAGTTTCAAGAAACATGATCTTGGCAGCATTTAAGCCTAGCTTTCAGACTAGGGAAAAGAATACGTGAAAAGGAAGTAGAGGAAACTAGAACATTGCACCATGAAAACCAGAAGACAGTTTAAGGAAGGGGAATGAGCTTTTGGCAGATAGTGAAGGAAGATTTGGCAGATAGAGAGGGAAGCTGAAAATGTAAAGCTGACTTGATTGGGAGAGAAGAAAGCAATGAGATCAGCTGGGCATCGCTGTCAGGGTGAAGAGGTCGGACTGTCAGGGTCTGAGAAGTGAATTAGGAGTGAAAGTGTAGGCAGTAGGTATGTCAGACTTTAAGAGCTTGGTGGTAAAAAGGAGAGGTTGTAATGTAAGAGTAACAGTGATCTAAAGAAGGCTTAGAAAGGAATATACTATCCAAAAGTGGTTGTGGAATACACAATGGTATTTCTAGCATTAATTTTTAATTTCCTGAATTCACTGCTGTAAAAATTTCAAGTCACTCTGGCATTCACATCCTGGCACACACGTGAACTTAATTGTGAAGACAAATGTAGTAGCAGCTCAGACAGAAACCAAAAACTCTGTAAAATTACTGGAATGATTACATTAAAAGCTTTCCTCAAACCTCTAATGCTCCAATAACTCCAACTGTAACTTGACAGTTTTTCTGCCAGTGTGTACAGTGTCCCCCAATACTGTACACAAACAACCTGATAACATATAAAATAACTATTCAAAAACTTTAGATCTTTTCTATTGTCAAATAATTTTCCTTTGTGTTCACATTTTGTTTACTTTACCTTAAGTCACCTCCTAATCATACTGACATCTACTACTGATGATGATATTAGACCTAAAAGTGTTCTTAAACAAATGAAAAATACTGACTTCCATTCCTAAAAGTCCTGCTTCCAATTTTCAAGAGGAAATTAAATAATATATAAATCAAATACTGGGCCTAAGCCCAGACAGCTGAACATCGTTTTGTCCTTTCAAGGCAAGGAGGAAGTGTCTGCTGTGGCAGGGACATGCCAGGGGAAATAAAGCTTAACCTCAGCCCCATGTGAAAGTGATTTTAGATAATCGGGGGTGTCTGCAAATAGGTTAAAAATGAGACCACATACTAACACGGAACTTTCCATGGAACAAAAAAAAAAAAAAAAAAAAAAAAAAAAAAAAAAAAAAAAAAAAAAAAAAAAAAAAAAAAAAAAAAAAAAAAAAAAAGAAGAAGCAAGATCTAACCCCTATGTTAAAAACAAAGTATGTTGGGAAAAGGAAACGGCCTTCAAAATTCTGCATAAAAGCAGCAGAACAAAGGGAAAGTTGCCAGGGAAAGGCAGCTGACAAATCAGAGGGAGATTAAAATGCATTTCCTTGACTACTTACTGCAGGTTCACAATTAGATTTCTTTATAATTGTAATGGTGGATTCCAAATGAGGTGTGTGTGTGTGTGTGTGTGTATGGTGAAAAGAGGAGGGGACAGAGCGAGGGAAAATGTAAGGGTTATGGGTGGAGAGATAGGAGGAAGAAGAAATTATTTAGACTGGGGGTGGGCAAGTTTATTCTGTAATTTGCCAGAGAACAAATAGTTTATGAAGAACACAGTCTCTCCCATAACTAATTAAATTTGCCCTTGTAGCATGAAAGCAGTCATGGGTAAAATGTAAATAAATGTGTCTATGTTCTAATAAAACTTTATGAACACTAAAATTAGAATGCCATTCATTTTTCATGGGTCATGAATTATTATTCTTTTGGTTTTTACCCAATCCTTTTAAACTATAAAGTTATTCTTAGCTTGAAGGCTTTACAAAAACAGGTTGTGGTACATATATGACCTTAGGACTATACTTTGCTGACCCTTGATTTAGAGGATCAACTGCCCATTCCAAAGCAGAACATTCTTATGAAACTGGGCTTGAACTATATTTGAGATTGTTGGTAAGAAAAATTGTTCTTTTATTAAATGGCAAGATGGTGTAATAATGGTAGAAAACATTTGTTTGGAAGATGTAATAGATTTTCCCTAACTCTATAAAAACAGACAAGCATTTTCTTTTTCTCTAGCAGGATACTTTACACTAGTATAAAAATCAAATTTTAACAAAACTTCTATAGCACGAGATCTAGTAGAAGAAATCAACAAATGGGATTTCTTTTTATTAAAAAGCTTCTGCACAGCAAAGGAAACCACCAGCAGAGTGAAAAGACAAACAACAAACTGGGAAAGAAACTTTACCAGCTGTCTCTCAGACAAAGCCCTACTATCTCAAATATATAAAGAGCTTAAAAAAATCAGTCTCCCCAAATTTAAAGATCCAATTCAAAAATGGGCAACTGAAATGAACAGACACTTTTCAGAGGAAGAAGTAGAAGCTGCCAAGAAGCATATTAAGAAATGCTCAACATCACTGGCCATTCGAGAGATGAAGATGAAAACAACACTAAGATTTCATCTCACTCCACAAGGAATGGCTGCTATCTCAAAAGTAGCCAGCAACAAATGCTGGCAAGGTTGTTGAGAAAAAGGAACGTGGGAATTTAGACTGGTAAAACCTTTATGGAAGTCAGTGGGGAGATTCCTTAAATAAACTAGGATTAGAGGTCCCATTTGACCCTGCTTTGTCCTGTTAGGAATATACACAAAAGAATTAAAAGAATCATATCAGAGTGACATATGTGCACCCATGTTCATAACAGCTCAGTTTGTGATAGCTCAATCTTGGAAACAACCCAAATGCCCATCAACTGGAGGCTGGATAAAGAAGATGTGGTTTTTCTATAAAATGGAGTATTGCTCTACCTTAAAGAATGATAAGATTGAGTCATTTATACTCAAATTGACATACCTTCAGGACATACTCATAAGTGAAATAGGTCACAGATGTGTGAATATCATTATCTATTCTCTGGTATGACAAACTGAAGATTTTAATGAGTTCTAGAATGTATGATGGATACTGTGAAATAGAAAATATTCAAAGGGAAATGTGTTGGAGGAGTAATGAGGGGCAAAGAAATAATGTGATGGTAATAAAGGGAAACAAAGCTTATGTATTTAGGGGGTGGGGGATTGTGGGGAAAGTAAGGGAATGGGAAAAAATGAGAATTAAATCATGTTGTATACTGACACAAATTCCCAATATTCAGTGTGATCATGATATGTATGTACAATGTACCAATAAAGATAAAAATAAACTAAAAAAAATCAAGTTTATTTAGTGAGATTTTGAAGTAAAATGCCATATAGCAATATGTGGCATTATTCAGGGAACAAGAATGACTTAGAAATGTTATTCCCTTCATCACAACCTCGTATATTATACACATCCTTTTCAGTGTAATGCTGAGTCCCCAGCAGGATGTTCTGGTAGTGTGTATACTGTATATCACACTGTGGTAAAAACTGTGCACAGCTCCTGACTTAAACTTCCAGAAACAAATGGAAATATAAAAGTGCCATATGTTTGTGATGCAAAATAATTTTTATACATTTAGTGTTCTGATACAAAACAATGACTTTCCCTTTTTGTCAGAGTACAGTGTAGTGAAACCTCTGTTTACAAACCTAATTTCTTTTATGATTTTGGAGAAGATGGCTGTAATTGTGTTTGTAACTCTATGTGGGGTTTCTGCATGGAAGTAAAATTTTGTCAGCTACTTGTGAAAACAAACTAGTTTGTGAACAGAAGAAGTGTTTGTGTGGAGACATTACTCACACTCTTTTTTTTTTTTTTTTTTGAGACAGGGTCTCACTTAGTAGTTCAAGCTGGCCCTGAGCTCACTATGTAGCCCAGGCAAGCCTCGAACTCAGCAATTCTCCTATGTCTGCCTCCAGACTGCTGGGATTACAGGTGTGAGCCACCACGCCCAGCACTGTGATATGTGGTATTGATTGCTGCTGGGCGTGAGTCACCATGCCCAGCATTGTATGTGGTTACCGGGGATTGAACTCAGGACCTTGCGCTTGTGAGGCAGGCACCAGAACCATTGAGCTAAATCTCCAGCCTCATTACTCACACTCTTAAAATCCTGGGGGTATTTTAGAGCCTTGATAAAGACGATATGATGTATCCCCTCTTTTTTTTTTCTTCCTTTCCTCTTCTTCCCACCTTTTTAAATTTTATTCCTCTATTTTTAAATAATCTCAGCACTACCATCTCTTCTTTGAAGAAATGAGGGCTGGTTCTTCAGGAAACTTGGCCTCAGTTACTCCAGCTTCTTGCTCCCCAAACCACCCAACAATTCCCCCATCCCCTATATATATAAACTTTGTTTCCTTTTTTTAACCATCAAATTTTTTCTTTTTCTTCTTTACTTAGCCCTACTCCTCTTTTCCCTTTGAATATTTTCTATTTCCCAATATTCATCATACATTTTAGAACTCATTTACATCTTCAGTTTCTCATATCAATAAAAAGATACAGAATTTACACATCTGTGATCTATTTATTTCATGTATGAATATCTCTTCAAAGTATGTCCAGTTGAGTATAAATGACTCAAATTTATTGTTCCCTACACAGATTCAATACAATCCAGATTAAAATCCCAATAGCTTATTTCAGAGCTAGATAAAATAATCCAAAAATTCATCAGAACAAGAAGAGACCTACAATAGCAAGAGCAATTCTAGGCAACAAGGACATGGCAGAGGGTAACACAATCCCCAATTTGAAGCTATACTACAAAGCCACTGTGATAAAAACTGTATGGTACTGGTAAAGTAACAGACCTGAGGATCAGTGGAACAGATCAGAAGATCCAGAGACAAGTAACTCCACATATACTAAGCTACCTCATCTTTCACAAAGGAGCCAAACACCTTTAATGGAGGAAAGGCAGCTTCTTTAACAAATGGTGCTGGAAAAACTGGGTTTCAATCTGCCAAAGACTAAAAGCTAGACCCATCTCTTTCACTATACACTAAGCTAAAATCAAAGTGGATTACAGACCTAAATATTAAAAAAAAAACACTAAACCTGCCTTCACCATCTACATCAAAGTGGAGAAATGTAATCACGGATTGTGGAAAGGCCAAATGTGTGAAACTGGCAGTGGAGATATAGAGACTCTTATTTTCTTTCTCCATTCATTTTCTCCCATTTTGTTACCTCATTATCAATATCCTGTACCAGAAGGCACATTTGTTACAAATAACGAACATACATGGAGACATTGTCAACTGAAGCCATAGTTCACATTAGGATTCACTCGTTATATATTGTTACACACTTGAATAAAATACAACATATGTTGACATGTATCCACCAGAGCAGTATCATATACTGTAGTTCAACTGACTTAAAATTTCTCTTGCTGAGGCTTTTATCCTTTCTTCTCTCATTTGTACCAATGACCTTTCATTTACTATCTCTATAGTTTTCCAGAATGACATATATTTAGAATCATATACTACACAGGCCTCTCTCATTTAGTAATATGTTCTTGTATTTTCCTGATTGATAGGCCATTTCTTTGAAGTAATGGACAGTATTCCACTATTTATATGTACCAGTTTGTTTACTCACCTAGTAAAAGAGTATTGGGGGCTCACACGAATCTTAGTGTCATTCTTATTTCAATTTCTTTCTTCTGCATTAAAGTCCAAGGACATAAATCAAGAAATGCAGATAAAAACAACACTGAGGTTTTTATCTCACGCCACAAAGAATGGCTGCTATCTCGAAATTAACCAGCAACAAATGCTGGCGAGGCTGCAGAGAAAAAGGAACCCTTCTCCACTATTGGTGGGAATGTACACTGGTGCAACCACTGTGCAGATCATTGTGATTCCTCAAAAAACTAAGATTGGAGGTCCCATTTGACCCTGCTATTCCCCTGCTAGGGATATACATGAAATAATTAAAAGTTTCATATGAGAGCAACATATGTACACCCATGTTTATAGCAGCTCAACTTGTGATAGCTTAATCTTGGAAATGCCATCAACTGCATATTGAATAAAGAAGATATGGTTTTTTAATAAAATGGAGTATTACTCTGTCATAAAGAGTAAGTTTGAGTCATTTATACTCAAATGGATGCACCTGGACAACATACTCATAAATGAAATAAATAAGTCAGATATGTAAATCTGTATCTTTTCTTTGGTATGAGATTCTGAAGATGTAAATGAGTTCCAGAATGTATGATGGATATTGTGAAACAGAAGATATTCAAAGAGAAAAGGGGATGGGGTAAGTAATGAGGGGCAAGAAAAAAATGTGATGGTTAAAAAATGAAACAAAGCTTATATATATAGGAGTGGGGGGTTATAGGGTGGGCAGGGCAATGGGAAAAATGAGAATTAAGTTGTATCATATACTGGTACAAATTCTCAATGTTGAGTGTGATCATGATGTGTATAAAAAAAAGTCAAAGGACATAATCTTAAAGAGCAACTTATATAACCCCAAACAAGTGTGAGAAAACTGAGGCTCAGAACTTAAATGACTAACTCATTGCAACTTTTTCTTCCCAGTTTGTGTCCAGGTCTGGCCTCCAATGTACAGCCATATCTTAAGGTATGGCTCTCTTCCCAGGCAGGCTACAGGTCCGAAGAGCTGCTACAGACTACTCCCCACAATTCCTCCAACAAACAATTTGCTTCTTTAGAACTCTAGCAAACATTTAAACTTCATAAGACAGTAAGACAGCTTATAATTGTGCTAGTGTCTACTGCAGTAGGTAGGCCATGGGACTCTCCTTTCTGTTCATTTTTGTGGTCTCAAAGAGACCAAAGTAAGGAAGAAAGTATTATTAAAATATATAAAAGAACAAACCAGTGGCTGTGGTGGTGCGTACCTATAATTTCAGCCCTCTGGGAGGCTGAGGCACAAGATCCCAAATTGGAATCCAGCTTGGACAATTTAGTAGGCTTTTAAAAAATTATGCACTCTTTTATATAATTAATTTCAATCCTGCCCAAACCAGCAAATATCCAAACTTGTTTATCACCAAATATCAAATGCATACTCAAGATAAAAGGAATTCAGTAGATTTCTCTATCTCCAGCCTTGGTGACTCTTTAAGCATACAGTACCATGGTTAAGATTCAATGGCGCTACAGTTTGTATCTTATATGTCACCTGATGTCCCTGGGTTGGAAGCTTGGTCTATAGCAAATGCCGATTGGGAGGTAGTAGAACCTGTAAGAGGTGGGGCCTACTGGAAGCCTTTACATCACTGGGAGCATGCCTTGAATGGGTAGTGTGACCCACAAGCCCTTCTTTTTCTGTTCTGGCTTCCTGGCTGTAAGGTCAGCACTTTAGTAAGACATATCTTAAATAAAAATAAAAGGGGCTGGGGATGTAACTCAGTTCCAAGGCCCTGGGTTCAATCCCTAATACAGTAATGGAGAACCTTTTGGAGCTTTCAGTGGTAACAAGTAGATAGCTGCAGTATTCTGGCCATAGGTTCACCACCATGGCCTAATACCTCAAAAACAAAAGAATAAGTAAACCAAAGGAAATAAGAGGGGGGCCACCAGAACTTTATGCAAACATTACTTGTAAACTCATGCTTACACAGGACTCAACGTTTGATTTCTGAAGGCATTAGGAATTAATTATCACAGAAATGAATACACAGACTTATGGAAGAAATGGAATCTCAGCTGTTTGTACTTCATTACATTTTACTGGAACACACATGCAGTGAGTACAGTGGAAACTGGAGGGGACAGAAAAAGATAACCATGCAAAAATCTATCTGAAGGAAAAGTATTGCAGAGAAAATTAAAGGGAATATAATTCAATCAAAGTATAAACTGTCTTTAGCAAACCTGTATGTGAAGGCAAATATATCTGTACAACTCAAAAAATAATACCACACTTGCTTAATCATGTAGTGTATGAGTCATTTTTATTCCAACCCATCAGGTAACTTCCTTTGTGATTCTTCTTACTAAAAATTATAACCATTGGTAAATCTGACTTTGACAAAAATGTTTCAGATCAAAGTGCTGCCAAAATTCTGATAAAACAGACTGATGCCTCTTTGTGCTGGATTCTTGCCTAACCTTCATTCATGTAGGAATGACATCCTCTCATTACAAGATGGCCTCTCAAAACACATAGGCTATTCTGGTGAGGAGTCCAAGTATCATTTCCAGATTAAATCAGTGCCTAAAGCACTTGGACCAGAGAACTGGGTAAACATGATATGATAGGCTTTTAAAAATTATGCACTCTTTTATATAATTAATTTCAATCCTGCCCAAACCAGCAAACATCCAAACTTGTTTATCACCAAATATCAAATGCATACTCAAGATAAAAGGAATTCAGTAGATTTCTCTATCTCCAGCTTTGGTGACTCTTTAAGCATACAGTACTGTGGTTAAGATCCAATGGCACTACAGTTTGTATCTTAAATGTCACCTGAGGTCCCTGGGTTGGAAGCTTGATCTATAGCAAATGCCGATTGGGAGGTAGTAGAACCTAAGAGGTGGGGCCTACTGGAAGCCTTTACATCACTGGGAGCATGCCTTGAATGGGTAGTATGACCCACAGCCCTTCATTTTCTGTTCTGGCTTCCTGGCTGTAAGTCAGCACTTTTGTTTTACTACATGCTCCCTTCATAGTATGCTGCCTTTCCACAGGCCCAAAAGCAAAAAGACCAACTGACCACAGACTTGAACCTCTAAAACTGTGATCCAAAATAACCTTTTTTTGGGAGACAGGGTCTCGCTTTGTAGTTTAGGCTGGCCCTCAGCTCACTATGTAGCCCAGGCAAACCTTAAACTCAGTAATCCTCCTGCCTCGGCCTCCCAAGTGCAGGGATAACAGGCGTGAGCCACCACATCTGGCACTGTGCTATGTAGTATTGATTGCTGGTGGGCGTGAGTCACCACACTGAGCATTGTATGTGGTTACCGGGATCGAACTCAGGGCCTTGCGCTTGTGAGGCAGGTGCTGGAACCACTGAGCTAAATCTCCAGCCCACCCTTTGTCTTTTTAAGTTGATTATCTCCAGTATTTGTTAGTTTTTACTTCCTTCTAATTACACTTCCAGTTGGTTTCAGATATTCCTAAAAGAATACGTACTACCTTTTTTCTAACAGAAATCAGGCAGGTTTTAGTGCAGCAAACTTTAAAAAAAAATGAAATTTCTTTCATTTGGTTTTGTGTTTTTCAAACAGTTATTAAGAAGAAAATCTGGGCCAGGCTGCTAGCCTTTTTTGATTCATCAATTTATTCTGAAGACTTAACACCGTATTACAAAGGACTTATTTCAGAAAAAAAATAAAAAAGAAAAATGGCTGTCAGATCACTGCAGAAAGGGAATTACTAAAATAATTGAGAAAACAAGATATATTAGGTAGTCACACTAAGTAAACTAGCTTTTTTGTAAAGTGAATATAAGACTAGGTCAATAAGCAGGTCAGAAAACATGAGCAAGCTACAGCAGATGTTTAACTTCAGCATGGATGAGACTTCCAGAAAATAGGTTCTGAGCTAACTAGTAACTATGCAGTCAAAACATGAAGAGAGTATCTGCCATATATTTAGTAATATTGCACTGCAGAAGAAATAGTATTAATTTATGAAAAACAAATCTTCCATAACTATATGACCCTCTAATATATATATAGCTCCTTGTGCAATAGATCTATTCTATGTGAATTTTATTTATTGAATATTTACAATAAAATTGGGATAAATTAAAATGTTGGATAATCATTTTCATGAACATTTTCACAGGCATCTCAAACTCAATGTTATTTCAAGGATTAAAGAGATGGACCAGTCCTTAATATAGTAAGATTATGACAGTTAATTATATGTTTTCCTTATTACTATGGATTAAAAATAACTCATGAAATAGACTCTTGAGACTTAGGGATCAGGGTCCAACCCCCTTTTGAACTTTCTAGTCTCCACTCTGCAAAGTTATGCATGTCCACAATCCTCCTTCTTTCTCAGTGTAACAGACCTCCTTTCTTCCACCAAAAGGCAAAACCTGCTTTGTGTGCATGACCCCATCCCCTTGTGATTCTCATCAATCATATCAGAGAAAAGATTGGTATTTACACATCTGTGACCTATTTATTTCACTTTAAAGTTTTAGTTTTTAAAAGAAGACTGCTTTGACCTACATAGGTAAGATGTGAAATGGGAGCTCAAAACCACCACAGCCCATTGTGAATTTCTTCTCTAACAGAATGCCGCCTCTCTCCATACTCTGTGGGTACCAGGGGCAGTGAAACCAACAGACTTGGCAATGTGTGCTGGAAGCTCGGAGAGACCCATGAGTGGGCCCCAGTACCCTCTGGGTTATGAAGCACAGATCACTTTATACTAACATGACCAGTGGTCAGGGCTAGTGGATGAGTATCACAATACAAAACAAGCAATGTCATTCACAGCTCAGATTCTTTAGAAAACAGGTTTGGATTGTGCTAACAGTAGAAGAACTTTCCTTTGACTTGGTGAAAGACTAACCAAAGGTGAAGAAAAATATAAATTACCAGTGGAGGAAATAAGTCATAAGGTACTGTGGGCCCACTGCCAGAGGCAAAAACTAAGTTTACCCTCTACCCCTTCATCTTTGTTCAGAGCATCTAAACTAAAAAAAAAAAATCACACTCCTTCTTTCTTCTTAATATATATTTCTATTATCACTTGCTGTTTTTCTGCTCTCTTCCTTTCTGTAATTATTATGTGGGGAGAATATTGTCAATAGTTGAATTTACAATCTAATATAGGTTATAGCATTTTGCAAGGCCACAGCAAGATAAGGTCATAATAGAACCACAGAAAGAATGGGAATCATGAACATGTTCAGGTAACTTCTGGATATTATTCTTTAGTTGGGCAGAGCACATTTATGGCTGCTTGTGGAATAACTTCCTATTTACTGTGTTTCTCATAGGGAAGAGTAGAGGTAGGTGTGCCTCGTCTGTGAATTCAAGAAAGAGAACATATAAGTTGACTCAGTTATGACTTATTTGACCATAATTTCCCTTTTCCTGGGAAATGCTAACATAACTCTTCTACAGCACTGTGTATAAGGTGTAAACTTATCTCAGCTAGAATACTTAGAAGATGACTTTATTTAAACCTCACATGAATCTGAAAGTTCAGTTTGGTATATAATGCTAGGTTAGAAATCTCCAAGATTTTGAGGATCTTCTACCATCAGTGACTTTTTCTTCTTCTGAAGGAACTCCCATCTGTTTACTGAAGACATTCAAAACCATTCTAAAAAAATAATAGCTATCCAAGGAAACTCAGATTTAAAAGCACAAGGTTTGAAGTCAGGCCTTTCAGTAAAATCTCAGTTCCACTACTTTGTTAGTGATGGGACTTTGGAAAAAGTTACTTTAATCTGCAATTTTCTCTTCTATAAAATAAAATGAGTACATTAATATTATACTCATGGTATTTTTGTATTAAGTTAGATGAGTTAAGTAAAACACATCTAAGAAGTGGCAAATGTTCAATAAAATTCTCACCGACAGGGCCGGAGGGTTAGCTCAGTGGTTCTGGCACCTGCCTCGCAAGCACAAGGTCCTGGGTTCGATCCCCGGTAACCACATACAATGCTGGGCATGGAGACTCATGCCCACCAGCAATCAATACCGCATACCACAGTGCTGGGTGTGGTGGCTTACGCCTGTAATCCCAGCACTTGGGAGACAGAGACAGGAGGATTGCTGAGTTCGAGGCTTGCCTGGATTACATAGTGAGCTCAGGGCCAGCCTGAACTACAAAGCGAGACCCTGTCTCAAAAAAACCCCCCCAAAACCCAAAAAAAACCAAAAAAATTCTCACCAACAAAACTATAATATACTACTGATTACTAAAATATAATGAAGGTCAACAAAGAGGCAAGAGGGCACTGACTTATCTACAGAACTTTTTTTTCAACAAAAATACCACACAGCCTAATTTGGGTGCATGTCATTGTGACACTGATGTTTACATTTCACATCTTACAAAGTTTGCCAGGTGGCGATGTCCCTTTTCTGGTTGTAATTTTTCTCTGGTTCCTAAAGGTCTGGGAAGCTATGAGGAGCTCTAAGTGAGATGACTTAGCAAAGTGACCCCAACCTAATTTTGATAATCATTACAGCATTCGATGCTGGGAACTGAGGGAAAATGACACTAACCTAAAGGAATGAGAAGCGGAAGTTCAGAGGTTCAAGACAGTTTGATCAGCTCTGGCCTGAGACCCTCTGAAGACCAAGTGGGCCGAAGAGACAGTCTGAAACTCTCCTGTAAAATAAGGTTTCTCAATTACAAAATCACTTAATATAGATTATTTATAGCTATTCTTTAACCTCTCTACCGATGTCCATGATGCTAATAAGGTTCAACAAAATTTAACAACAGTGTTTAAATTGACAGTAGGCTAATAAATGCATCAGGCAATTTGATAGCAGCAATGTGAAAATGTAGTTATTTACAACAGAAAAGAGAAGTCCTTTCTACAAATTGTATGTAGTTTTATTACTTTATCAAATGACTTTATGGAAAAAAACTTTGATGTAGGAAAAATCTAGGGGCTTCTAAGATATTAATTCTTAGAATACTTTTGTCCTATTCTGCAGATAATGCTAAGTATAATCCTGAATCATCATTTTCATATTGGACAACTGATTGGGATGATTAAAAAATAAATTTAGAAATAACATCAGAATATGCTGGAGGTTGCACATAACATAAAAAGCTACTTTTAAAATATAAAGACAAACTTGGTCTAATCCATTCTCGTACAGAGCTGGTTGGCTCTGTGCCTAGATATAAATTTGCACCCCATTTTTTTTTTTCTCCCAAAGACCTTAACAGAACATGTTCTGCTTCCAGGACCTAAATTTCAGGCTAGTACTTTTAGGGTACCTATGCTAGGGATGTTATGTCTTTTAGGGGATTATCCTGAAATAAACATACAAGTGCTCCCCAGAAAAAAAAAGTACTTTGAATTCTCAAAAGGGCCAATACATTGCTGGCAAACTAGGAACTGCTTACAACTGTTGATTCCTATGGATGATTCATGATGAAATTAAGGACTGCTAATGAACAGAAGTCACTTATTAGTTACCATGAGAAAAATCTAAAATTCAAAATGACCCGCACTCCCCTGATGTGTGCTTTAACTGACTCTTTCATCAGCCTGGGTGGCCACAACGAAACAGCGTCAGCCTCAGTACCCTTAGAAGGCTGATGCTGGATGTGTGGGGGAACCAACGTCTGAGGACTGTCGTGGCAATTATATGAAGTGGTATAATATTAGCATGACTTATGCATATCATTTTGTACAGCTTAAATTATTTATAAATTACTTTCAATACAATACAATGTTTGTAATTGTACTGTATTGTTTGGGGGAAAATGACAATGAACAGAAATCTGCACATATTTTGTATAGAATCTAGTATCATGTATATAATTGTTGTATTATTTGAGGGAAAATATCAAGAAATAGAAATCTGTGCATTATTTTAATACAGACATAACCACCAAAGGCCTCACCATATAGTACTCAGAAACGATGCAAGGCTCCCAAAGCTGCAGTGAGTGCTGGAAAGAGACTCCGAGTCTAAGTGATGGTACAGAGCTACTGCACCGTGCACAGACACGTGCCCCACTTGCATGCACGCGGCACCGTGCTTGGTCCACGGCAAAGTCAAGTTTTGCTTTCTGGAATTAGTGACAGTTAAGCTGAATACTGACAGCTAGAATGGCCTGGGAGCTGCCTGGGTCAGGACGGCACCTTCTGCGCTTCTGCATGGTTCATGAAGAAGGCAGTGAGCTCAGAGCACAAATCTAGCCCCTCTGCTCTGCTATGACCTCCTAGCAGATGTTTCTGCCTCAGAACAAGGCAGTCACGGACTGAAAACTGCAGGACAGTGAGCCAAGCACACCATTTCTACCTTTCCTTGCTGGCTGTTAGGTACTTTGTCACACATGGAGAAATGTGACTAATAACAGACGTTTTGAGGAAGAGGGATGGCGTATTTCCAACCTAAAGATAAGAGGACTGACTGTGCCACAGAATGTGGCTACAGCTTTAGTTCTGGGGGCTGGAATTCTAAAATCAATCTGCCAGCACGTTTTTTTTTTTTTCCTCAAGGACATTTCCTATTTTGTCATTCTTCTGAAAATGCAGAAGCACATTATTAATTGGATTGTACAAGAATTTTGGAAAACATGAAGAGGCAGATGGATGCTTTGGAAGAGAATAAACAAGGTAGAATCCTAAAATGTTGAATCAACATTACCACAATTCAAGGACTTCTCCATAGAGACAGGTTTGCCTTTGCTATCAACCACAGGGACTAGCTTACTGGTAGGCCCTGACCAATTTGGTACCCCCCCACCTTCTTCCATATAAAAAGGATTTTACGTCTAGTTATAAAATGCAAGCCTCATTCAACGCTACTTCTTTTCTGATAATGCTCCCTGTAATCTGGCAGCAGTTTTAAATACTTGCTAAGGAGTTTGAGTCCAAGTAACACAGGTAGGCTCCAAAGCACAAGGGGGTTCTGGAGGATGATTTGCTTTGGCATCGAAACTTCTTATCCAAAACAGCCTCCAGGTAATTTCAATTATGGTGCTTTCGCTGCCAATTTATGTGGAGGTTGAAGTTTGAAAATATGGAACTACTCACTGGATATACATTACATTTCCAAATAAAGGTTTATTTCTTTACATTTTAAAAAATTAATTAATTAGTTTTTGTTTAAAACAGAGTCTCCCTTTGTAGCTCAGCTGGCCCTGACCTCACTATATAGCTCTGGCTGGCCTTGAACTTGTGACAATCTAGGTGATACTGAAATCTGGCTAAGCAGGGTGCATCATGCCACAGTCCACTAGCTCACTACAGGATGCCACTCGGGTGCTGCACACAATGCCTGCCCCAGTGTGCAGAGCCCCTAATTGGTCAGGACAGAGTCACCTGCTGATCACCTAGTGTCATGACTCTTCAGGCCTCAGCCAACAGACAGGTTACGTATAAGGCTTTTCCTAGGCCTGCCCCTAACTGCCTGTATATAAGCTACACTTCTGCTCAATAAAGACAGAAGTGATTCTCTGAAATCATCCCCAGAGTCTGTGTCCTGGCTCTGTACCTCACCATCTTGGTGCGGCAAAGATACCAACACACACATCAACCACAGCAATCCTCCTGCCTCTGCCTCCCGAATGCTGGGATAACAGATGTGTGTCACCACACCCAGCCCACTGAATAACTCTTTATAATGAACCCTGTAATTTCACAACAAATATAAAGAAAGAAAGTCTATTGCTGCATGTTTCCATTTTATAGTATTTTATCCAAGTGGGTCCCAAACTACAGATATTGTAAACTAAGACCTTGTCTTAGGAAGCTGAAAAGCAGAACAACCAAAGGGCCTCAGGGGAAATAAAGGCACTGTTCTTGGGAATCTGAGAGCAGGCAAAATTCATTTCTATTGAGTGTAAGATAAGATTTCCATTCTTTAATATTTTATCTAAAAACTGCTGTCATATATGTATATATACCAATTATCATGCAAAAACTTAAAAAAATACTAATAGTCCTTTTTTGTGAACTAACACTTCTGATTCTTTCCCCCAAACAGAAAAAAACTGATGTGAAATAAACCTGTCTCTTTCAAACCCAAACCCATATAAGTACTAAGATGCAGTACTGAGATAAAATTTCTATAAAATTATAATGATACACTTACAATGAATTGGACCATAGTACAATCCCCTGTTTGGCCTAACCATCATAAAGAACAGAAATTTTTTGCTCCTTTTCCTGTGACTATTTTTAGGAGGTCTAACAAAAAAGTCATAAATGTACTTACATTTTAGATTGAATAATACATGTACTGCCTAAGAACTAGCAACTGGTACAATACTGTTGGTGTTAGAAGAGTATTTTCTTTTCAGGAGACTCTGTACATCAGCGTTACTGCTAGGAGTTACTTCTAGGTGAGAAAGGTACAGTTACACCTTGCGAACTGCTCTGCTTTGTTCAAGTGAAAGATTTATAATTTATCTCCCTTGCTGCTTCTTATAAATTGCCATATTATATCATGATGCCCACCCTTATACTTACATCAAGAACGTCATTTTGGAAACACGAGAGTAGTTAATTAACAGTAACTGTACTGTATGTTAGTTTTAATTTTATGGATGGTCATGTCAAAGAGATGCTCATAAAGATTACTGTTTCAACCCAAATGTCCATCAACTGGAGAGTGGATAAAGAAGATGTGGTTTTTTAATAAAATGGAGTATTATTCTGCCATAAAGAATGACAAGATTGATTCATTTATGTGCAAATGGATACACCTGGAGGACACACTAATAAGTGAAATAAATAGATCACAGATAGGCAAATACCGAATCTTTTCTTTGATATGAGCACCTGTAGATGCAAATGAGCTCTAGAAAGTATGACAGTTTTTGTAGAATGGAAAGTTTCCAAAGGAAATTTGGTGTGGGGATGTAATGAGGGGAAGGAATAAATATGATTCTGAAAGAAAATAAAAGAGCATGTATGCCGGGCATGGTGGCTCACGCCTGTAATCCCAGCACTCGGGAGGCAGAGACAGGAGGATTGCTGAGTTCGAGGCTTGCCTGGGCTACATAGTGAGCTCAGAGCCAGCCTGAACTACAAAGCGAGACCCTGTCTCAAAAAAAAAAAACCAAAACAAACAAAAAAAAAGAGCATGTATATAGGGGGTGGGGAAGTGTGGGTGGGTAGGGATATGGGTAAAAATGAGAATTAACTTGTGTCATATACTGGTACAAATTCCTTGATGTTATGTATGATTGTGAGATGTATATAAATTGTACCAATAAAGAATTAAAAAAAAAAGATTACTGTTTCAGCCAGAACTTAAACATGAGAATGTGCTCCAATAGCTTCTCAAGCTACTTTCTAAATGGCTCCCCACTCCTGTGCAGCTCAAAAATTAAATAAATAAAGGAAGGAACCAAGCAAGGAAGGAAGGGAGGAAAAAAAGAAAATATCTGTAATTCTTATGGCATAACAATGAACAGATGTGAGATGTTATTATTAGCTGTGAATGCATGATACACTAAAGTCAATTCTACCTGTAAATTTACCTACCAGACACTCCAAGTACCACTAATATGTTAATCTCTTTGATTTTTTAAATTGAATTCTTTATTGTTACAATTTATATACATCTCAAAATCACATATAACATTGGGAAATTTGTACCAGTATATGCCACAAGTTAATTCTCATTTTTACCCATATCCCTACCCACTCCCCCCTCCTCCCCCCTTTATACATGCTCTTTTATTTTCTTTCTGTATCATATTTATTCCTTCCCCTCATCACATTCCCAC
>PVIC010014492.1:0-36540 GCA_004025085.1 Thryonomys swinderianus | reverse complement strand
CACTCTATAAAAGCTGTCCTACTTTCTAGAACTCATTTGCATCTACAGGTGTTCATGCCAAAGAGAAGATCCGGGAATTGTCTATCTGTGATCTATTGATTTCACTTATTAGTACATCCTCCAGATGTCTCCATTTGCACCTAAATGGATCGATCTTGTCATTCTTTATGGCAGAGTAATACTCCATTTTGTAAAAAAATCACATCTTCTTTATCCACTCTCCAGTTTTTGACTGTCATGATAAAAAATTTGTGTCTGAATGTTTTCTCTGGTCTTCTGCACATTTTCACTTGTCTTACCAGAAGTCAACATTTCATCATTATTCTAACAAATAAGATAACATTATGTTTACAATGTCATGAAACTCAGTATTTTATTTGCTTTAATCACAAAAAGCACACGAGAGGCAAAGCCATATTTCCAGTGCCCTGCCCGTTCTGCTCTCCTTCACAGTTCAAAAAATCTATTTGGAACAGTGATACAGGCTGTTTCTGGGACAAAAGCCAGTCCTCCAGCCTCAGCTAGATCAGTATATTCCTTAATAATGCTCGGAAGTCTATTCAGCTAAACCAAAAGAAGAATGTGCCATGAACATTCTTCACAGATAGGCCGAGCACATTGTTTAAGTGTTATGAACAAAGCAAACAATATCTTTAGGAGTAGATTCTTAATTTCACTCTGTGAAACTTATTTTCAACCTCATAAAATCTTGTTCTCTCTTATAGTTAATACATCAATTCCCAATGTCACAGAAATAAAAGAGAACATGACATTTGGATCAACTTTAGTCACCAACCCCAAAGGAGGGTTTCTGGTAAGAAAGGAAAGAGTAATAATATTTCATAACAGGAATACTAACATTACAAACTCTTAAACATTTGATATGTAATTTTCACACATATAGTTTTAAATTTTTTAAATTCTTTGAAAGGCATGTGGACCCTTATATGCCTATAGATGTGGACACCTGCATTACACAACTGGAATCTGTTCTGATGTCAGCCCCACATTTCAAGTCGTGAACTCCTTCGCCCCTGTACAAGGTATAGATTTTGTACAGTGTTTTTGCATGTTTGAAAAGCATAAGCAATGAATGAGATGTATGTATACATAAGAGCATGCCGAGAAGGTTCAAGTATTTTGTTAGCTACCAGTGTTACCAATTTAGGTAAATGTTTGCTTTGCCAGTGTACAATCAAACTTCAGTGGTATTTTTGGAATTAATATTAGTATGAATAAGTTTTATAGCATCATGTTTAAACTTCACACCTACAGCCATCCAATTGCTTGTATTTAAAGAGTAACTCTCTTTGAGGAACTTCATTATAAAGAAGCCCAAGATGAGAATGTAGCATTAAAATCATATTGAGAAAATTTCTAAATATAACTGTTATAAAGTATTAATTAAAATTAACTAGATATGGGTACAAACTCCAAGCCAATTCTAATTGAATACAGTATGCATTTTTTATGTCCTTCGCTTTTTCTGAAACAAAAGCAGTACCTCCACTTTGTGGATTCTAATTCCACGTTTAAATTGAGCTTCTTTCAGCTGTATAAACACTTCATCTGCCTCCACAAAGTCAGACACTAAATTCTCACAATTGTTTCATCACAGAATGCAGCACTCAGCTGGACATAGTCATAGTGCTGGATGGTTCTAACAGTATTTATCCCTGGGAAAGTGTTACAGCTTTTTTAAATGATCTTCTTGAAAAAATGGATATTGGCCCTAAACAGACACAGGTATGTGACTCTGTGCTTTCATTTCTGATACTCTAAGTATAAATATTAAGGATATTCTTTATCTCTTTTTATTAAAAGGGATATTATTTCAAACCATGTTTTTGTTTTTTTGTTTTTTTGTTTTTTTGAGACAGGGTCTCGTTTTGTAGTTCAGGCTAGCTCTGAGGTCACTATGTAGCCCACACAAGCCTCGAACTCAGCAGTCCTCCTGTCTCTGCCTCCCAATCAAACCATGTTATTTTTTAAACAGAAAATCAGATGGCTGCCATTTTTAGTCTTCCTAGAAAAAATATATATATACATACATATGTGTGTGTGTGTGTATGGGTAAACTTGTAATTTAATTCTTAATGATGAAATTACTATACATTTGGTAAAGTTAAAGGAGTATTTCAGGTTTCTAGAAATGAATCGGAAGCCTTAAAGATCTCATACATCATAATCTTTTGTCATACTACATAAACAGATTATTAATCCACCACTGCATATGCTTAAAGCCTATTTTGCCCTATATTAATAATTCTTTCTTCAAATAAAAAATAATGCTCTTGGTTCTGCCTGGAGGAAGCCAAATAGTTTTTGATTTTACTTTTTCGCCGAGTGTCTGTTTCTCGTTCTCTCGTGTTGCCTACAACTCTTCCACTTTCGACACAGATTTTATGATTAATTAAATTCAGGTCTGTTAAACTTATCTGTTCTTGCATATTTTAAAACATAGAAAAGACATGATCTATAGCAGACAGAAAAATGTCAGTGAGCTCAGTGCTGGGAGGGCAGGAAATCAGCCCTGAACTCAGAGTCTGAAAGTTTGTTTTGTGGTTTGCGGGTGAACCTTTCCTGTCTGAGACTTTTCTGGGAGAAATTCTGAGACTCCAAAATTGGTCTGACTGTATCACTATTTGCCCCATCTGCAGTGGAACTGGAACATACTACATACATATGTTCATAGGTGTCCGTGTGCCTCTGTGTGAGCCTCTCCCTCTCTTACATCTGGACAAAGAGAAGATACGTATGAATGATATTTCCCAAAAGGCTGAGAGTAGAAGATTTCAAATTAAACTCAAACCTTAGAGTAGAACGTCACGTGCTCCATTCCCAGGCTGAGCAGGTCTCCGTGGGGTGCTAGCTCTGGGGAAAGGCCGGGGATTTCCCTCCGTACAGTAGAGAACTTTTTGAAAACAGTGTAAAATCATTAAAAGATCGTTGATTTTTACATATCACAAAATGCATATTTTCCTAGATGCAATTTGTCACCTTCAGTTGACCTTCTCAGATAAATCGCTAGAAGTCTGAAGAGAGTATCGTGTCCCTTTTGCCACAGGAATAAGGCACCCATCCTGCACCCTAAGAGAGCACTCTAGAGTTTGGACTTGCTCTTCCTTGTGTCATATGTCCCTTCTGCACCCCTTTGTCCCCTTCTGAGGAGCTCTTTCCCTTTTTCCTTTCCCCTGTTTTCCTATCTTTTCTCACTTTTGTCAGTAAGATTTCCCTGAGCTGTGAAACGAAAACAGGGAGCAACCATAAAGGTCACGGAGCTCCAAAGGCAACCTAGGAAGTTTTCACGGGACACTAAGTGATTCACGGAAGGGCACGTTAGAAGGCACGGCTCTGGAGCTGTAGCCCCAGCTGGCTGCTCCTAAAAGCTCTCCTTTTGGAGAAGGTTGAGCTAATCTCGTCTCGCTCCTGGCAGGTCTCTCATCCTTTGCATCTCATCATACCTGCCTGCTCACTGCCTGGGCAGTCCTTCGGCAGGACCTCTGCCAGGCTTCGCCAGCTGTTTCCTGAGCTGATATACCCAACGGATATACCCAACGTCAGACCTCTCTCTTTCAACTCTTCCCTTTTCTTGCTACCTACAATGTATTTTTTTTCTTTCCACCTATTCTATTCATTCCATTTTACTTTCTTATCTAATTCTCCCCTCCCAAAGCTAATACTATTCTTGATATATTTTTGAATTTTCTACCATTATATAGTTGTTTGAATATCTGATTTTTATCTTTTTCACTTATGTATTTTATTTTAAAAATTATGCACAGCTATTTGAAAAATCAGTGTAGCTGTGGCATGTTTGAAGTTGCTTCCACAACTTCAGAAAGAACATCTACAAGGCTGTTTGAATGGCAGTCACTGCCTCAACGAAGATTTGCACCAGATCTTTTCAGGTTGGGGAAATGATACATGGTAATCTATTGCTTCTGTGTGCAAAGTGCTCTGGTGCAATTTCCACATTTTTTATATATTAGAACTATAATTACTTCACCTTGCTAAGAGTCCTAAGAAGAACTATTTGGCTTGTTCACTAGAGAAACTCTTGTCTGCTGGGCAGGTTCTAGAGATCTGTACCTTCAACTGGCAGGAATGAGGACCCTACTTAAAGAAATGGGAGAAAACCCTTGAAGGCCAGGTGCCTAGCAGTACATGAAGGAAGATAAACTTACCCTGAAGTAGAAGAATGAGGTCACAATCACTCCGTTGTAGAACTCAGTCCAGAGAGGAACAATTCTTCATGCAATATTCTGCACACCATCATCAGTATATCTTCAAATTTCATCAAAAATGACCCAATTCTCAAGGACTAGTGTGCTAATTACAGTGGAATTCCAAATTATTGCTTATGCAAGTAGGTCAGGCCATTGCAACTGTGTCTTGAGGCCTGGTTTTCTTCAGGTGCATCTGCAGCTATCATTCTGATATCTCTTCACTGACTTCTTGAGCACCCTGTCCCTCTCTGATTGTACATTAGTTTCTGTCTAACTTAGCTTCCTCTCATATCAAGAATGGAATTGATAGCCTCTGTGAAGAGTGTTTCTGTGTAGAAAGATTCTACTGAGTATGCTTCCATGCTATCATACAGAGATTTTTTTTATGTATAGAGTCGGGACCCATACTTGACTAATGCCTCACTCCAACCTGAAAAATCATGAAGAGCATAACACCAGAATCTAGCTTGTCTGCTGCTGACAAGTCAAAGCACAGGTTGCTGTGCTTTGCTGCGCCTGCATTCTCAGGTCGTTAGTGTATGCTCCCTGTGTATCAGCATGAATGACTGAAACTGAGAGCCAGTGTGTGGTCATCTTAGGTCCTGTCCATAGACTCTCCCAGAAGTTCAGAAATCATGCAGAGAAAAGAAGGAGGCATACATAAATCGTAAGAATGGTGATGATGAGATGTGCTTATTCAGGGCAACCATGTAGCCAAGATGTCCCCGAGAAGGAAGTTCTCCTGTTCTCTGGAAAAAAAACCTGGTAATGCACATCAGAACATCTCAAGATAAATCCAGTGCAACAAGAGCTTCTATACCCTTCTTTATAGTCTCTAGCCCTATCCCTGGAGAGGTCAGAAGTTATAGTTAGCAGTCTGCATTGAGAAGAATGAGAAGAAGGAGGAAGAGGAGGAAGAGGAGGAATAAAACAAAGACGATGAGGAGGAGGAGAACAAAGAGTAGGAAAACAAGAAAAGAAGAAGCCTATCACGCCCCTTTCTCAACTGTAGCTTTTTGCCTCCTGAACACCATAGTAGGAGCAAGAGGGAAGTTATGATTATGATTGTAATTTTGATGTCTTGTTCATTTTTTAAAATTTAGATGGAACTATATGAAATAATTGTGAGTTGGTCCTTTTTTATTTTTATTTATTTATTTATTTATTTATTTTGCTTTTTGAGACAGGGTCTCGCTTTGTAGTTCACGCTGGCCCTCAGCTCACTATGTAGCCCAGGCAAGCTGCTGCGAACTCAGCAATCCTCCTGTCTCTGCCTTCCGAGTGCTGGGATGACAGGCGTGAGCCACCACGTCCGGCATTGTGGTATGCGGTGTTGGTTGCTGGTGGGCGTGAGTCTCCATGCCCAGCATTATATGTGGCTACCAGTGATCGAACTCAGGACTTTGCGCTTGCGAGGCAGGTGTCAGAACCACTGAGCTAACCCTCCGGCCCTGAGTACTTATATCTTTTGGTATATAATATCCCAATACTACTTTTTAACTTTTAAATGTATTTAAGCATTGAATCTATAACATGTTTGCCAAGCTTTTTTTTGAGACAGGGTCTCTCTTTGTAGTTCAGGCTGGCCCTGAGCTCACTATGTAGCCCAGGCAAGCCTTGAACCCAGCAATCCTCCTGTCTCTGCCTCCTGAGTGCTGGGATTATAGGCGTGAGCCACCACGCCCGGCACTGTGGTATGTGGTATTGATGGCTGGTAGGTGCGAGTCACCATGCCCAGCATTGTATGTGGTTACCAGGGATCGAACTCAGGACCTTGCGCTTGCAAGGCAGGTGCCGGAACCACTGAGCTAACCCTCCGGCCCGGTCCTTTTTTATTTTTAACATGCAAATACAGCAATTTCAGGTGAAACCATCTAAATTAAAATGTCATACCTGTTTAAGGATTTTTTACTTTTTAAGTTTATTTTTGGTGCTGGGACTCAAACCTAGGATCTCAGGCATGCTGTTCAAGTGTCCCCCACTGAATACACCCCAACCCCCACAGTATTTTGTAAAAACATATACTTAAAACTAAGGTTCAGGAAAGTCATGACACATTTATCTTCCAAACCAAGGATAACAGAAGAGCTTCATCCTTGGCGAGTTTGAAAGGATTCGTGCATCACATAAAAACATTCTGTACTGATTTTATCTCCTGAGACATTTTTTGCTATAGTGAGCACAACTATACCCTTGGTACAATAAATAAAGATTAATGATACATATTTTCTGAAGTTATAAATTTGTCATTTAGTAATTATAAGAACAGAAAAAGCAGTCCCAAAGATATGAAACATCCCTCAAAGTAATTGTTACTACCAAAAAACCAAAAGGAAAAGGGAAGGAGGGAAAGAAGGAAGGAAGAAATAAGACAAAAAAGATTTCATCAATATTAGGGAAATGCAAGAAAAATGATGAGAACATCCACTCAAAATAGTTACTCAGAATTTCTTCCGTGTGCTGTGTGCCTCCATTAAGACTTTGCAAATGTAGTCAAAGATCTTTTGCCTACCAATCTTTTCTCCAAGAACAGAGTAAAACTATAAAATTGTCTTTTAAGAACCACCTATAAAAACAAACCTGAAACACTCTGCACTTGCTGTAAAAGATATGATAGTGTAAACATTATGGAGGTCTTATTGATCCTCAATACCTAAACGCAACATTGCTTTTAATAATAAATGGGAATGATGTAAATATGTCAAATGCAAGTGCATTATCCTAAATAAAGCCAATAAATTGTGAAGCTTGATATAAAATTGAAATATGCTAATGGAACAATATCTAGATTATTTGTATCAGGAGTAGAGCATAGCCTTAAACCAGGCAAAATGAAAGAGAGAAATTAATTAAATTGAAGGAATATTTTTTATCTTTCATTTACTGCACATTTTATCGCCATTTCCCTACAAGTCTTAACTATGGGACCTGATTCATTGCATTTGAGTCTGAAAAGAAACCTGACTGCCTACAGCCGTCCCTTGGTTGAGAGGCTAGAATTTCTGCGTGTGCTTCAGTGTATGAGGTGACTCTTCCCCTTACTGGCTTCCTGTTCACCAGTGGTCCTCATCTCCATCCAACATCCGCCTGAAGGATCATTCCAAGCAAAATTCAGATCATTTCTTTACTTAAAACTCTTCTTGTTACTCAGTGAACAATGGGCCAACCTGTCCAGGGGCCCTGAAGGCACCTGACAGATGTGGCCCTGGACCTCCCCATTACATTTCTTTGGTGCTCGTGACACACGTCACCCTTTAACCACTTCCTGGACCTACTCATTGTCACGCAGAGAGTTCCGTGCACTCATTTACGCCATGTTGCCCTTCCTATACGAGCGCTGCATACTAGTTGTACTTCTTAAATTTAGTTTGAGGTCACATTGATTAAATTTTCTGTGATTATCTCACGCAGCTTTACCAAGATTGCCTTCCCACAGTATTTTTGTACTCCCACCCTACTGATTTTATCACCCATTGTGTCACTGTTTTATGAATCAGTCTCTCCTGGCAGATTGAATTCTTTGATGACAGCGTTCTGTGTTCATGCTTTAATTTATGGAATACAGTGTAGACTGTTTTACTTGTTGCCTGGCACATAAGAGGCAAGTTATTCATGTTAAAAAATGGAAATCTTGGGCCAGAGATTTAGCTCAGTGGCTCTGGCGCCTTCCTTGCAAACCCAAGGTCCTGAGTTCGATCCCCAGTCACCACATACAATGCTGGGCGTGGTGACTCACGCCTACCAGCCATCAATACCACATACCACAGTGCTGGGTGTTGCGGCTAATGCCTGTAATCCCAGCACTTGAGAGGCAGAGACGGGAGGATTGCTGAGTTCGAGGCTTGCCTCGGCTCCATAGTGAGCTGAGGGCCAGCCTGAACTACAAAGCAAGACCCTGTCTCAAAAAAAAAAAAAAAAAAAAAAAAAGGAAAACCTGGGAATTTCAATTTCCCTGTCTTAAAAATCATCATTGTAGTAAAACTTTCTTTCTCTTCTTTTTTCCTTTCTTTTTTCTTTCTTTCCTTCTTTCTTTTTTCTTCCTTCCTTCTTTCCATCTTTTGCTTCATGAAGTCAGATCCACTCGGCTAGAAGGTCCCTGCATGCAGGGTTCCCTAGAGTCACCTTAAGACTGTTCTAGGCTTCTCTTTGTGTGTTCACTGTCACATTCCATTTGTCCCACCCCCAGTCTCCTCCACTGTCCTTGTCCTTCTTCATGAATACAGTTGCCTGAGTTTTTCTCTACCTTCTCTCACCCTTTCATCTCTGTGCCTGGGTCACTTCTGGGGCAGCATCCTCCATCAAGGAACAAGCCGGCCATGACACATGCCCTTCAGCTATGGTCAGTTAACTTTATTGATGTTTCTGAGGGCTCATTTACTTAGGGAATGATCATTTATCCTTGAGTTAGTCCTATTTCTGTCCCTTTCTGCAGTGACAAAAGGCTGAGCTGCTGGTCTCAGCTAACACAGTTCCAGAACATGCTGACGGTTGAGTGGGATTGCAGCCTCTCTTATCACCATGTTCATTCCATGACTCATTCATATGAGAAGCATGGAAGAGCTTTTATGGCATAGTTTGACAAAAAAAATGTACACTGTCCAGACACAAAATCCGAGTTCTTGTCATATTAAGCAATTGTATATCTATAACAACGTGGGAAAACTGTTTTACCGTGTCATTATTTCCCTTAAAACAACATTGATTTGATAGTGTGAATTGTTGAATGAAAGCCCAGAAACAGCTCATGAGAACCTTTAAAATTTAGACACTGGTATTATAATTCTGATTTATCAGAAGTATGGAAGAGGATTTATTAGTGAATATTGTTTTTATTGATTTATGGAGTAAATCACCATATATTAAAACAAAGCCTTCTTTCTGGCAAACCAAAAAAAAAAATAAAAAAGAAAGAAAAAGAAAAAGAAGGAACCACATCCCAGTTACCTCTGAAGTCAATTTATTTTTGGCTTTTGTGAATTAGTCTACTTAACAGCTATCTTCTCTTTCTTAAACTTTCTTGTCATTTAAGACATTCAGTAGTGACTTAAATGTGACTTTGTTTCATGACATAAGATAGGCCCTCTTCTCTGCGATTTCTAACAGTGTCTTTTAATGAGTTATTTACTCTTCTTCATCTTTGTTCTTTATGTCTGAAGGAAAGAAGCTATTTGAGTAATTTGTTTATTTTAATTCACAAAATAGTACATATATGAAGTACCTTGTCAATCAAGTTAATGCTAGGTGTCCTAGGGAATAAGAAGTCATGAAAATATTTTTCTTAAAAATATTTTGAGGGCTGGGGATTTAGCTCAAGTGGTACCGTGCCTATCCTAGAAGCACAAGGACCTGAGTTCAATCCCCAGAACCTCAAACAAAAGAGAGAGAGAGAGAGAGAGAGAGAGAGAGAGAGAGAGAGAGATAAAAGAAAGAAAGAAAGAGAAAAAAGAAAAGAAATTTTGAACTTAGAAATGATGTAAAATCCTATATTAGAATAACCATATGAATAATGATATATCATAAATAGAAAAAAGATGACTAAAGTAGAGCAGTTACTTGATCTCCAAAGCAAGTAAGTTACACTATTGCAATATTTCCCAAATGTTATATAGCATGTTAAAAATTGTTTTTAAAAAATATTCCCACAAGTACCCCCAAAATACAGCATGTTCTTCTATCAGTCGTGATTCACAGCACATGCTTTCATATTCAAAACACTGAACATTTCAGGAGTTTGTTTCTGAGTCTGTGGTGAGCAGTTGAGAGCAGGAGAGAGAAAAAGTTTCTCTTGTGCACCATTGTAAATCTATAACATTTTTTTCATAAACAGGGAATAGAGAGAGATGGAAAGGGGTCTTAAAATATGTTTCATCTTTTTTTTTTGAGACAGGGTCTCGCTTTGTAGTTCAGGCTGGCCCTGAGTTCACTATGTAGCCCAGGTAGGCCTCGAACTAGGCAATCCCCCTGCCTCTGTCTCCCGAGTGCTGGGATTACAGGCGTGAGCCACCATGCCCAGCTGTTTCATCTTTTTTTACTCATTGTTTTCCAAGATTATTCAGCCATCAAATTATGTTTTAAAATCTTGCCTATTTCTATACCAATAGGTCTAGAATTCTCTGGGGGAAAAGTAAGGGATATTAACTTGGGGATTTATCTAATAAAGGATTATTAACATTATATTTATGTGAAAGATTTGAATAAATGTTATAAATATAATCTTCAAAATCCATAGCCATTCTGTGCCTCATATATGCTATGACCCAAGTCACCTCCTAATTCTCTTTGGTTTGGATCATCATGTCTTTTCTCCTGTTTAATCAAGAAGTTCTTTCCTGCAAGAAGGAAACATATTTCCAACAAAGTTCTTTCTTCTGTCATTGGGTGATCCACTGTGGAAGGATGTGGAATCCCACTGGGGAGATCTGGACATGTACGCATAGAGCACTGTCTTCCCCTGAGGAGCTGCAGGTATCTGGCCAAGGCCCGTAAGACTGAAGAATGGAACACAGTCTCTTCTGGCCCAGTCCTATTTTTAGAGTAAATCACTGTCTTCTGCCAGATGGAGTGGCACGTGCTTATAATTCCAGCACTTGGGAGGCTGAAGCACAAATCTGAGACCAATCTGGGTTACACTATGTGTTCAGTATGATCAGAAAGAATACAGTTGACTTCTTTTAGTTTCCATCAAGCACATTTTCAAATACGATTATGTTTAACTCTAGTATGGAAGAGGATTTATTAGTCAATACTGCTTTTATTGATTTATGGAGTAAATCATCATATATCAAAACAAAGCCTTCTTTCTGGCAAGCCAGAAAAAAGAGAAGGAACCACATCCCAGTAACCTCTGAAGTGGAGCTCTTCCTTTCACTTGGAACTCTTTATCCCTTTTGTGTTTCAAGAGTTCATTGCTACTATACTAATTCACCTTTTGCTGATATTGTAGCTGTTTTCTTGCCATTGTCCCTTTGAGAATATTTATATCCAACCAAATTATTTTATTTAGCTATCATGGTGTTACTTACTTTTTTTCTATCTAACAACAAAATACCTAGAATCTTTTCCTGTTCTCCAGCTCTCTACTGAACTTCTACCCACTGGTATTTATACCGTTTTAGTACAACTGACAACTTCTACTCAAATTTGAATATTGCTTTTTGCTTTTCTTTCTCTGTTTCTAAAATTGCTTGGTGTTCTTTGTCATCTTTGACATAAATCTCAGACTTGTAAGACCACTTGTTTCCACCTATAGTGGTTTTATGATGTGTTGCTTCCTCGTGTGGCAGTCTCATTCAGGAAGCTAGACTTTCCTTCCTCCATGAGATTTTTCAGTGGCAGAGAGAATGTGTTGTTGATTCTTGTTCTGCTACTCCCATAGTGTGTCTTCGAGACTTGGCTTACTTTTTATCTTTAATTCTCCCACTTACTTGATTCTACTGAATGTTTACACATGTATGTGTATATGATTCTGTTTCACTTGCTTTAAATGATAAGCTAAACTAGCACAGAAACTATTTCTAATGACCTGGGCCTTCCATCGCTCAGCACAGCACCACATGTGTTGGTTTTGCAATCTGTCCCTCCTACGCTACTGAAGATTAATAAATGGCATCCCTTTTCTGGGAAGAGTCACACCAGGCCTTGTTCCATCCGGTTTCTAAGGGAGTAAGCAGCCACCGTATCAACCAGAGACATACACTGGATGTCACTTCCCTGAAACTGGAGTTCTACTCCCACTCGTCATATTTCCCACACTCTCTGAATCTCTTTCCCTGCTTCTCATTGTTCTCCTGCTATCTCACCTTTCCACTTGATATGTGAAGCACCCATCTTCTGGGGCTGTCTGCGCGTCACCTCTGAGCAAAGCAGAGCGATGGAAAGGCTGAAAGATACTGTGAGCCGTGATGCAGCCCATGATCTGTACCCCGCCTGCTCCTTAGAACTTGTGATGTGGCTGGAGAGAGAAAACACACATCCGGAACAGCGGAGCAGAATGCAGCGCCCGCAGACTCGTTTGCTTCATGTTGAGAAAGGAAAGGCCAACATGGGCTCTGTTGGAAATGGGCTAGAGAAAACTTGGCAAAGAAATTAGAATTTAAACCTCACAGGTTGGATAGAGGCTGGGTTAGGTGGAGGGGCAGAGAAGGGCACTTGGCACAGGTAGAATTGATACTGGAGAATCTTAAAGTTGAGGGTAGTAAGACTACAATGTTGGAAGTCAAGTGAAGAAAAACTGGATTTTAACATTGTTTTTCAAGAAGCTCAGCATTTCAAGGAGCTGTTTGAATTTTCATCTGTTCTCTTTTAAAAATTAGAAAAAAATCCTATTTTAAAGTACATTTCAAAGGCATTGATGTAGCCAATAGAGAGTCACCAGATGTTTTTGAACGGGGAGTTATATGATAAATGCAACAGTTTGTGGTTAATCTTCTAATAATATGTAGATGAATTTGAGGACAGTGGAAATGGAAGAAGAAAGACCAGAAATGGAGAGGTCAATAACCTCTGCAGTCTAGGTGAAAGGCAGTTATCCCTGGCCTGAGCTAAAGTAGGACTGAAGGAGCATAGGTGGACTCGGGCCTCGCAGGCCTAGTTGGTTTCCCAGAAGCAAAGCTTGACAAGAAGATCCACGTACCAGTGATTTATTCAGGAAGCACTTTCTGTTCTGAATAAAACAGGAAGGAATTTGAAGACTCAAAACTGAGTACAAACACCAGGCAACAAACAAGGGTATTATTTCAGATGAAGTCCAGGGCTCAGCGCACCTGAAAGGGAAGCTCCCACTCCAGTCGGGGCTGGGCTGGAATTCCCTGCATTTCCTGTGGAGGGGGTGAGGGGTGAGGAGGGAGAAAAATCTACTTTCAGCTGCTTAAATTTTGGAGGCAAATTAGGGGACCAAGCGCAGTTTGCTCAAGTCTTGACAAATAATTAGAAGTTAAATACTATACAGAAAAAATGTGGGAATCAGCAGTTGTAAGACTTTTAAATTATCTTAAGTCTTAACTTTTGAAAGGATAAGCTTGTAGAAGTCAGAAACATGTTTTAGAAAAGAGATGGCTAGATAGCTGATAGAGATAGATAGATAGATAGATAGATAGATAGATAGATAGATAGATAGATAGATAGATAGATAGATAGATAGACAGACAGAGATGTGATATACAAGGCGCTGATCTCTGATTTTACTATTCTTAGTGTGCTGATAATTTCCTAGAAAATCCAGTAGTTCATATCAGGTTCTATAATACATGTAAAGCATACTACAAGTACAAAATATTACCATACATCCAATTTCTCCAATATAGAAGTGATACATCTATTTCTTGAGGAGTTAACTGCTTAAGAATTGCACTGAAATCAACAAGTGGAAACAAAATACATTTATTAGCACAAAGTGGCAGGAATGTTGGGCAGTGTTCAAATGTGTATCCCCATTTGATATCTATGATCACAATTTTAAAGAGAAACCAGTCTACAAGCTGTGTGGGTATTGTGTAGTAACATTTATCAGCGCAGGGAAGAGAGAGCTGAATTTAACTGGAGTTGGAAATAAGCCAAGTAAATTAATGAAGTGAAGGGAAAACAATTAAAGGAGTAAAATATTTGCAAGCAAATAATTCTAGTGTGTAGACCATGAATTTAGACTAAGTACCCCAATGGGTAACATTGGTGAATTTGTTGGAAGCCTTGATGTGGCTGCTGAATGAGATGTGCTAGATGAATCAGCTGAAGTTAATGATTAGAGAGGAGAGGATTTGAAATTAAGCGCTGCGGCTCTTCTAGATGCCAAAATCAAGGGTAAGTGAGCTCAAGGATACGATCTCTAAAGCTAAGGAGACCAAAGAATTGAAAGCGCAGTGTTCAATATATTATACAAGTGATCATAAAATGTCACAGGACAGTGATAGGAATAGATGTGGAAACCTTCGGTTCTATAGCTTCCTGCTTTACCAAGTAAAAACACAGGGAAAAATGAGAATCAAAATATATCATGTACAGGTACAAATTTGTAAGGTTGCATGTGACCATAATGTATATGTAAAATGTACCAATAAATGAAATAAAAACAGGGAAATAAAAATAAACTGTGCCAGATGTAGAAGAAACATCCTTTGTTTACTTTGATGCCTAGCAATAGGCATTATGATTAAGTAACAAAATCATTTCATAGATCGAGCAGATTACCTGTTCATTCAGTTTACACTACATATGTCATCTTAACCTTACATATATTCTCTAGTTCTTCCTTGTCTTATATTATACTAAGCAACTTCAAAGGAAAATCCATATAGTTTATTTCTTTAAAAAAATTTATCTACTTCTTGTGTGTTGCATCACCTATTCTTATGTATCTCAGTTTATCCTTTTGATTAGTAGAAACAACCAGGCTGAGATGATTAAAAATCAGAGAGTTTTCAGGGGAGAGCATATCTGTTGCTTTAGAAAGAGTAGCCTGATTGAAAGCCCTGCAGTAAAAAATATATTGCATTAGAGCCCCTTTTATTCCTGCACTATGTGAAGTGAATATCTTATTTTCAGTTTTCTTATTTATGAAATGTTATCATTTCCCTCAATATAATTTGAATATGAGAGGAACTAAAATGAAAAAAGCATTTAAAGTATAGCATAGTTTTCTTATATAGAAAATCATTCGGTAGAAATCACAATCATTCAATAGAAATTGTTGAATAGACAAAATGAGAAATTATTCATTTTTCTCTTTTTATTATTATGCACAGAATGGCATGACTATTGATATCAAAGTAGAAGGATTTATTCACTGCCACATTTTTAATTCATCAGAAAGACTAAAATGTATAACATCTGACTCAAGAAAACTGAATGTGAATTTTGTCAGATTTTTAACTACCAGTGGGTTGGTATTTCAGGTTGGAATTGTACAATATGGAGAAATTGTAACTCATGAGTTCAACCTCAATAAATACACGTCTACAGAAGAGGTACGTGTTGCAGCAAAAAAAATATTCCAGAGAGGTGGTCGCCGGACTAACACAGCCCTGGGAATAGACACGGCAAGGTATATGCATGAAAACAGACTGAAGTAAAAGACTATGAAAAATAACTGCTCATAGCTGTGCCCTGCAGGACTGGATTGAACATTTATATTGGTAATACTTAGTAACACCCTGTTTAAAATCAGGATCAAGTTGGTTCCTAAGGCATCAAGTTTTTCTATCATGCAATCTCATCACCTATATTAACTTTTCCTGTTATTGCAAGGATTTTATTAATGTAGAGTCAATTTTTTAAAATCACTGTACTCTATTTCATCATGTTCTTGTATACTGACATAATATTTTTTCCATTGTTATTTGTTTTCAGTTTCTAAGAGTCTTAATTTTTAAAAAGGAATGAAAATATTGTTCATTTCTATTCAATATATATGTTCTAATCTGTTCATGTAATTTTATTATTTGATTTAGTTATTCAAGCTTAGCATTATTAAATCCCAGACAAGAGTTTTTAAAATGTCACATCATGATCTCATTTCCAATCATTTTTAGCACAAAGCTTGAAAGAAATGAGGTTTTTAATATTTGTAATACTTTGCTCCCTGCCTTTCTTTTCTTAAATTCTTTCCAGTTCACATCCCTTCCTTTTTCATTTCTATAAATTTCTTCATAGAGAAAACCCACTGTGTAGTAAAATTTTGTTTTATAAAGACCTACAAACTGTCCTGTCTTACAAATATATAGGCTACTTCTTGTATTTCCTCCAGTCTCATTCAGTTCTTGTTTCTTGCTATTTCCTCCCTTTGTTCCCCATAAGACTAGCAAACTTTTAAACAAAAACTAAACAATGCTCAATTTTTTTAAGAAATCCAATAAGTAGTGTGACTCATATTAAGAATTCTTCTGTTGGGCAGGAAATTTAGCTCCGTAGTTCCAGTGCCTGCCTCGCAAGCTCAAGGCCCTGAGTTCAATCCCCGGTAACCACATACAACAATGCTGGGTGTGGTGACTCACGCCTGTAATCCCAGCACTCAGGAGGCAGAGACAGGAGGATTGCTGAGTTCCAGGCTTGCCTGGACTACGTAGTGAGCTCAGGGCCAGCCTGAACTACAAAGCGAGACCCTGTCTCAAAAACAAAGAGTTCTTCTGTTAAGTGTCTTCAACTTCCAGTCTCTCAGCTTAGGAGGAAGGGCTAATTACCTATAATCTCACTTCACAGTGGGAAGGTTAAAAAGGATGCTAAAATTGTTAATATGGATACCCCAAAGAATAGATTGAATATGGAAATATTTACAGTTCATTAAACTCATCAATGTTAGCAAAACATGTGGATCTAGTTATATGGAACCCAAGAGAGCACAACTGCAAATGGAAGAGGCAGTTTTACACTGACCTGCCTGTAGGACCTTCTTTTGCATGCACAGGGAGTGCACGTCTCGGTTTCCCTAGTGTGCCTTCTTCAATGATCATCAGCAGTGACTGCACATGCAAAGTAAATCGCAGTGTTCTTGGAAAGCTCTGAGCTTGCAAAGAGCTGTGCATTTTCCAGAAGCAACCAGTTAAGAATGAATATTCATCACAGAAAACCATCTGCTATTGTGCCTGCACTGAGTATCACTTGAAGCCTCCCATCCCCATACGGTCTTTGCCCTTGTCTGGGTGTACCATATAGTTTACTGAGTTTTGAATGCACACAAAAAATCTATACTGATATTGCAGTATTAATTGTTTTTCTCATAAATTAGTTTTTCATATTTAAACACATTTGTAATTACTTTTCATGCCTTTCAGTCAGGAACAGTTACAGTTTAAATAACTTTGGATCCATTACTTCCATTTTGCATGCCTCGCAGCTCAGTATACATTTTGGATTCCCTTCTCCTTAACCCAAATCTCAAATCTTAAATTTTCATTCCTCCTAGTAGACTTACAGTAGTTGATCATATTTCTGGATTCTGCTGTGTGGAAGAAAGGGACCTTCTTGGGATATGAATTTTTAAAGCTGCACAAGGAGGACAATATTAAAACCCAAGAAAGGGGATTGCATGCTAGAATGTTGGTGGCAAGGACACTGTGTTAAGGAACTCACTCAAGCAGGACTGACGGTACTCAGGAATGCAGTCAGTGGTGACTCTCCCATTATGCAAAGCCAGCCCTGGTTTCAAAGCAACCAGATTTTCTTTAGGGAAGATCTTTTAATCATCTGTCCCAGCTGGTACTCATTTCGTTCAATTATGACCTTGATCTTTGAGAAAATGAGAAAGTTTTGGTCATCCTCTAAGGAATTAGAATTGCAAAAGGGATAGAGCCTCAGATGATATTCATATCCAAATTCCTTTGAAAGCCTGTCCTTTAACATGTGCTTTCGCCTTTGGTCGTGCATTTAAAAGGTCATTAAATCTCTTCCTATAGGATGTTACTTAAAAACTATTTAGACATTTCTTAAAGATGACAAGGAAGATGTCCTCAGAGAGAAGAGGATTGCACTGGGGAGAGTGGCTGGGGTTACTCTGAATACAAGGACAAGTGGAGATTTGTAGCCATGGCTCAGGTTAGGGAGTGAGTGAATGAAAAATTACCCCAACGAAAAGTTAAAGCTACGGACATTCTTGCTAGATGGACTCAGCAGGATTCTTGCTGGAGCCAGGTGCATAGTAGGAAAAGCTGTCCTCTTTTTATGCCCTCAGCACTCAGTACTTGACCCAGTCTGACTAATCCCTTGATGCCGTTTCAGTGTCCTAATATTCAGTTCCTTTCTGACACCAAGCAGAGTTCAAGGATCCATCTCATAAGACTCCTCTCCATGTCAGAGGCCACCAGTAGATTTCCTTCCAAGTTACACATAACTTTTGTCCAACTTGACTAAAAATCTGAGTTTCTGTGACCCCCTTCTTGAGTTTGATTATTTATGGGAGTAGTTCAGAAAACTCAGGAGTGCACTTTGCTTACTGCTATTCATTTATCGTCAAATAATACATCTCAAGGACATGGAGGCACAAGAGATACACACAAAGAGTAGTGTATGAGGAAAGGGCCACAGTTTTTATGCCCTCATCAAGCAGGCCACTCTTTATGTATACAGCATCCTGAGCTCCATAATTCAGGAATTTTTATGGAGTGTCATTAGATAAGCATGGCTGATCACTAAGTCCAATTCCAGCCTCTCTCCGGTGGCTGGAGAATGGAATTAGGACTGTACATTCCAAGCTTCTAATCATGCTTGACATAGAATTGATAGTTGTTAGTGTTTTGCTGCATTTACGTCTCTTTAAAGGAAAAATACTCACAGATAAAAATCCCCCTGCTTATATCACCAAGATCCTTGCTCTCTGCTACAAAATATTGTTGAGCCTTTCTTTGCTGGGTCTCAACGGTACAACTTAGAAGAACTGTGCAAACCATTTGGAGTGCTAGTTTAGGAGAAGTATTTCTTTGGCATATTCTTAACTACAATTATTCAACCAAACTGAAATATTTAAAAGACATTCACTGTAATAATTGCTACCCTATATACTAAAATCTAAAGTGTTTAGATATATATGAAATTATTTCATTGCTTTAGTCTTACTTAACATGTAAGTAATCTTTAATTCTAAAACTCCAGAGAGAAAACTGAGCTGAGTCAAGGAAGTAACAGGATTTATGTGTATGTATATGAGATACATTAAAAAAAATTATCCATGTCTCCATCATCTCTCGCCTTCCATAAATAGTTATTCCTCTCAATTAAAATGTCTTTCTTTGCATTTAGACTGTCACATTTTCCTTTCTTTCCATACTACCTCTTTCTACTCCACTTTCAACAGTCGGTCCTACAACTTAATTGTTATGATGTAGATTTAAAATTCTCACATGTGGAGGGAAACTGGGTTGTGGAGACTGTGGCTGACTTACTGTTAGGAGGCGGAGCCAGCTGGAGGCGGCCAGTGGGGTGTGTCTTGGGAGGATGTGTTCTCGTCCCTGGCTCCTTCACTCTCCCTCCCTCTCTGGCTCTTGGCCAGTGAGCATCTTTCCCCTCACTGAGCCTCTTTCTTGTCCTGTCTCTGCCTTGGAGCCATGGATTGAAACCTTAAACCAAAATAAATCTCACTTCCTTTAAGTTTTGGTTGTCTGATATTGTGTCTTAAAGACAACAAAATGACTAAGACTCTATTTTAGACTTAAATGCATCCGGCCTCCTATATCCCTGTGGTGTCCTCCACAGACTCAGACCACTGCTCTCTGGAGTCATTTATACCTATTTCTTATTACTCCTTATATTCAAAACACTCTCAAGCATTCACAGCCCCACAAATAATCAACTGTCTCATCTCACCTCCTCAGCACAGAGAACTTGCAAACTGTCCTATGAATGTCTGAGCAGTATGAGGAAAGCGAGATTTCAAGCAAGTGTGTCAACCAGAAAGAAGCAGAAGAAAACAGGCCCTCCAAGGGAGAGGAGTGTTTCTAGAGAAAGGAGCATTTAGGAGAGTTTTTACAGAGCTGAGTTCTGAGCCTGGTACATGCCACAGTCCCAGTCGCACTTTTATGTTTCCAAAGAAGGAAATACTGCTGTCTTTTGAGTATGGCATATGTGACAATCGCAGAGCTGGTGACTTCCCATCACTCGGATACACCAGCAACAATTACCTGTGAGGATCATCGTGCCTCCTGACTTGGACAGTGGCGTCCATGCTGCCCTTGGAGGGAAGCACCAGGCCACCCAGAGTTGCTAATGTTAGTTTATTTACTCACTTTGTCCAACACTTAAGTGATGTTTTACCAGTGCCCTTCTGTCTGTGTTCACTTTAGGAAGGAGGCATTCACAGAAGCCCGGGGTGCCCGGAGGGGAGTAAAAAAAGTCATGGTGGTTGTGACTGATGGTGAGTCACATGACAACTATAGACTGAATGAGGTCATCCAGGACTGTGAAGATGACAACATTCAGCGATTTGCCATAGCTGTAAGTACATTGCTCAGCATGGTTTTCAAGCTCTTTTGTGAACATAGGGACTGTGTGCATATCATGGGTATTTCAAGAAAGACACTTCTCCATTTGAAAGTAAAGTGTGTGGCATAGGGTTGGACTTTTGCTCCCTTCTGAGTCATCAGCATAGTGCCAGGTCAAACATTCAACACAATCATAAAAGGAAGGAAGCAAGATATTATATTTTAAAAAGAAAAGAAGCAGTGAAAAAGGGGATAAAAAGGAAGAAAGAAGGGGAAGATGATGGAAAGTAAAAAACATATGTAGAGAAGGAAAGAGGAAAGGTAAAAGGGCTGGGAAAAAGATAAGGATGATAGAGAAGAGGAAGAAAGAAAATGAAGGGAGAGAGGAAAAGAGAAAGAGGGGGAGGAAACGGAGGGAGAGTAAAACTGGGTCACTGAAGATATCCTAAGTAATAAATCTACTGCCTAGACGGGCGTGATGGTTCACACCTGTAATCCCAGCACTCGGGTGGCAGAGACAGGAGGACTGCTGAGTTCCAGGCTTGCCTGGGCACTATAGTGAGCTCAGGGCCAGCCTGAACTACAAAGCGAGACCCTGTCTCAAAATAAATAAATAAATAAATAAATAAATAAATAAATAAATATATAAATAAAATCTACTGCCTGCTAGTTAATAGTTTTTCATAAAATTTCAGTGGCTGGAAACAAAGCATAACTTCCATAGGACTCTGTGAAAAGTCCGTGTGGATATACTCAGACTTACAGTCCGTCCTGGGATTTATGATGTCCCGAGGTCCCTTTGTTCAACAGACAATTCAGTGAACCAGAAATTCTTCACTTATCCCTTGAGCTGTTTCTTCTACTCCATCTGCCACACACCACCAGCAGTTGACCCTAAACAGCATGGACACGTGTTCTTTGGAAACAGCTGCTTTAAAAATGATATCGATAACTAAATTCCCCATGCTCATACTCGAAACAGTTTCTGTTAAATTTTCAGATATGATGAGGGCCCTGATCTTTTTCTGTCACTTGAGGATATTAAACATTGTTAATCAGGAGTCCATTTTGTACTCAGATTACAAATTTAGATGACAATGACTGTGAGGTTTGAATCACCTACAACATTCCAGTGAAAATTAAACATCAGAAAGGATCTACTTTTCAAACAAAAGAAGATCTGCTATATGTAAATGGCACACTTTGCATTTGACACAGTTGCCTCTATGATATAAAATAGTTCAACACTGTACACAAGTCATAGTAACTCCTGACATTTTTTCTTCTACTTTCCTGTAAATATATACTTCCATTTTTTTTTTTTTTTTGAGACAGGGTCTCGCTTTGTAGTTCAGGCTGGCTCTGAGCTCACTATGTAGCCCAGGTGAGCCTCAAACTCAGCAATGCTCCTGTCTCTGCCTTCCGAGTGCTGGGATTACAGGCATGAGCCACCACACCCGGCACTGTGGTATGTGGCGTTGATGGCTGGTGGGCATGAGTCTCCACGCCCAGCATTGTATGTGGTTACTGGGGATCAAACTCAGGACCTTGCGCTTGCGAGGCAGGTGCCGGAACCACTGAGCTAACCCTCTGGCCCCATATACTTCCATTTTATACCCACACACTTTATTTTTATTCCATAAGCGTGTCATTTGGTCACTTTTCCTATGACATTTTATCCACTTGTGTCTGTCCCATTACAGATAACTATCACATGATCACATTCACATCATGATGAACCACCTCAGTCATGCATAATCCAAAAGTTGTTGCATTTGTTTAATGGGTATTTTCAATTATATCAATTTACACATGATGTCCATCCAATAATTAATTTAGACCATGCCAAATAAGAAGAAAGAAGGAAAGATGAGTTTTCAGTCTAGGATGTCACATAACCTACAGAATAAGTTAGAGGGAACACAGAGTCGCATCATTCAGAATTGCCATGGATCAAAAATAAACCAAAAAGTAACCAAACTGATGACAAACCAAGAATTCCAGTAGTGTGTTCAATGAAGAATACCATGGCTATGATGTTTTCTCTAGAATGTGGGTACTTTCTCTCTCTCCTGCCTTTCTGTGCTTACACAGTCAAGTCTCTCCCAGATGGAAAGATGCAGCCAGTTCCAGGGAGAGCATCTTGGGAATTAATTCTAAAGGACAGAAGATTTGTTCAGTGTAATATGATCAGTACCCATTGAGTTTTCCTTCCCTACCTCTAGCACCAGATTCAAATTCTCTACTATCTCGGTACTAATTTTTTTCCCCATCACATAGTTCATCTAAGAGGAAGTGCTCAAAGTCCCTATTCAAATGCTAACAGATTGTGAGGCTTAGCACTCAGTTTTCAGCACTTAGACAGGCATTAAATTTTTCTTCTCTGGTTGTAATTTGTAAACTCCTGGTTTAGACTTTCCTCCCTACAATGTGGACATCCTGGCAGAGAATAATTTCAAAACTCAAAAAAGTTACCCAAGTGTTGTGTCTAGTACTGTAGAAACCCCAAAGTTCTACACAGACATTGGCACATTATTCCCTGTGACCGCATTTAACAAGTGAAGGAGACAAGAAAGAATGACTTGCTGGTGTTCATGGAAATATCCTATACCATGAATACCTAGCAATATTAATTATATTGTTTATCAAAGCTTTTTGAATTGGACCTAAACAGAATATCTTCAGTGTACAAACTATATTTTAAGAAATCTTACTTAAAGACAAATTAAATCTTTAACAAAGCCAGGTTGGATATCTAAATCATTCTTGCTAACTGTAGCAGGGTAATTCCTTCGTCTCCTCTATATAAAAAAATAATGCTTTTGTCATCAGCATTTGGTTTCAAAAAAGAATGTCTTCATTACTTATGTTTTTTAGATGACCAGTTTAGTTTAGGATTTAGTCCAATATATGCCTGAACATACACACACACACATATATGCGTGTATGCTAGATGGTATCTAGGTAAGATTTTCAGGAAGAGCTACCAATTCGTGATCAGACAACTTACTTGGTGAGTGCTTCTGTCAACTAGATGGTGACATCACAGCTGGAATCACATCAAAGACGTTTAGCAACTGTAACACTACTCTGGGGCTGTCACATTTTAAAGATATAACCATTAGTAAACAGGGACATGAAACTTCAGGAGAAAAAAATGTACAAGATCTCCCTTTGCATGTTCTTGTACCAATGGCTGTGTTTATTGAATATTAATACCAGTGTTCATAAATCACTCTTGCACAAATATAGCAGCTCATAAAAGTTGCATTATGCTAAGTTTCTCTCCACACTCTGGTTTACTGCCAACATATTTGATAGCCTTACTTAACACACTGAACTTAAACTATATTCTTGCTGTTTTTGTTGTCTTAGATTCTTGGCAGCTATAACAGAGGAAATTTAAGCACAGAAAAATTTGTAGAGGAAATAAAATCAATTGCAAGTAAACCTACTGAAAACCATTTCTTCAATGTCTCTGATGAACTGGCCCTGGTCACTATTGTTAAATCTCTGGGAGAAAGAATATTTGCCCTAGAAGGTATGGATGATTTCTTTTAACCCTGGATGTCCTCCCTATCTGCAATTCAGACTCAGTGCAATGGATTTTTGGTTTTTATCTCTAGCGTATCACTAATACATTTTTACTGTGTACAGTAGTCAGCATGACACAATTCCCTTTTATGTAAATCTCTCACTGATCTGGCCATTTCACATAGAATAGACTCTTTGTCAGGGAACTACTAACAGAGAGCCCATGAACACAGCAGTCAATGCAGATGCACAAGAACAAAAATATTCCCATGTGTGGTACTGTACTTTATTCCTTTCTGGAATATGGAACCACAGTCTCAAACTTTTGTTTTTCTTTCTTTTCTTTTCTTTTTCTTTTATTCCATTTGGGGCTACTATGAGAGAGGTCTAAAGGAATAACTTCCTTGTTCATCCATTTTCTGAGTGTTTTACTCCTTGCACAATATAAAGGTCTTTAGGGAGCTCTGCCTCAAATTCTGTCCTTCGGAACTTGCCTTCCTGTGTCTAAATCATGCCACTTTGCAGACATTTTTGCCCATAGGAGACTGGCTGTTGAAGATACTGAGTCATGCTGATCCTTCCTCTGCCTTGGTGTTGGGTGTCAAGTTAACAAAGTAGGACAGCTTTTATAGAGTGGAATATCTCTATAGGAAACTTGGTGTGGGAATATGATGAGGGCAAGGAATAAATATGATACAGAAAGAAAATAAAAGAGCATGTATAAAGGGGGGAGGAGGGGGGGAGTGGGTAGGGATATGGGTAAAAATGAGAATTAACTTGTGGCATATACTGGTACAAATTTCCCAATGTTATATGTGATTTTGAGATGTATATAAATTGTACCAATAAAGAATTCAATTAAAAAAAAACAAATTACTCTGCACCTAGGTGTTTCTTGACAAAAAATCCTCAGAATTCTTATGCCAGCCAAACTGGTATTTTTCTCTGAAGCCTCATTCTTCATGTTCTCTTAAGAATGGGAGTCTCAGGGAACGTGTGCTTGTTTCCACTATGAGGAGAAACCAAGAATAATGCTTTTTGGCCTTACACTGCATCTACATTCAGAGACTCCGTGAAGGCATGCTTGGAATAGAAATGTAAAAGTCCTCACAATGTCCTAGACACACCCTGATAATAACAAACCGAAGATAAAATCAGAATGAGATGGAACTAGAAAAAAAAGCCGGACTGTTTTGTTGAGCATGACGATAAAAGATGCAAAACAAAATGACTTACAGAATATTAGAAAGTATAGAAAGTGATTGATTTAAAATAATGACATTCAGACCCCAAGATAATAAATGTATTTTGTGGTGCAACCCAATGCTCACACAACTATACCTATAAGGATAAAACTAACTCTTACACATGCAGTGTACTGTGATAGTTTTTCATATTTTTCTTTTTATTTTCTTCTCATTCAATGAAAAAATAGTGACTGTTTCTCATTCTGGTGATTTTCTAGGTCAAAAATCAGTCCTTAGAAAGTTTAGTTCACAGATTCTGGAGATTGATAGCCTGCGAGGCTGAGTTTCTCTGCTCCCGTTTCCCCTGGGTCCTTTTCCTCCTTGCTTTAGAAAGAGAAAACTAGAAGTCTGTAGCAAACTGAGGTTGCTATTGCTCATAAAGAGCTGTCCTGTATTATATGTTTGAGTCATTTAACATGATTTTGGTCTTTCACAGTCATTGTGCTGTCGTTTGCAAATAGCCTAGGTCATGAGCTTGCTTGGCCTTAAAAAATTTATATTTACTCCTCTAAGTTGTTCCATACTTTTCATTTTTAATAACACAGGCCAAAAAGCAATCTGTAAGGATAATGTAAAAGAAAAGTTACCCTATTACATGAGATAAACATAATGAGTATTATTTCTTAGTAAGTAAATATAACCCAAGACTGGCAGATAAGATGCCACATCAGCTGGGGTAGGGACCAGTGTCCTGAAATAAGATTTTCAGATTCTTTCTAACGCAACCACACCAGAGATTGAAAGTTCCATGTTGGAGTGCCCATGCACCTCAAAAAGTCTTTATATTAAAAACAAAATTATTTTTTAGGGCACTCCACCAGTTAAAACTATCTTCCATGCCTTTTGCTGCACTATCAAGGCTTAAAAAACACTGTGTTGAGTACATGATTTTTTCTCTTTTGTAACAAGCTTTTTTTTTTTTTTTTTTTTTGCTTTTTGAGACAGGGTCTCACTTTGTAGTTCAGGCTGGCCCTGAGCTCACTATGGTGCCCAGGCAAGCCGCCGCGAACTCAGCAGTCCTCCTGCCTCTGCCTCCCTAGTGCTGGGATTACAGGCGTGAACCATGTAACAAGCTTTTTAAAATAGGCCTCTTCCTTGTTACTTGAGAAATCTCTATTTCCTGTCAACATTTTTCTTAGATAGCAAATAGCTGCAATCATGAAAACTGACTCGCCAAGGACAGTGCCTCCTACTGAAGCAAACAAACCGGACTGGTCAGATAAAACCAGGATGGTCTACAGTCCCCCTTTCCTGTTAAATCCTGGGAGAAATGCTGAAGTTCCCAGGCAGAGGCTGCACAGGGTTAGAGTGGTTGGCTCAGGCCACAAACAGTGCAAGGAAGGGCTGAAAGTCAGACGCTCAGAGACATGCACCAGGCTCTTACTCAGGACGTCAGTGGAGCAGGCAAAGGTCACGTAGCTCCCTTCCATCCATTCCCAGCCGAAAACAGCACAGTAGCAGATTTCTGCTCCAGCTTTCTTCCCTGTAGGTCTTGTGAAGATAACAAAGTACCTTAAAGCAATATGTGTGTAAGACACAATTTTAAGTAAAAGTGTGTCCCAGTCCTTTAGAGGGCAATTCACAGGAGATATTAAAATGATGTATTTGAATTCTTGATTGGCTGTCCCACTTAATCTAATCCAATCAAAAGGCAATCCACTGATATATTTGTTTATATTTTTATGCCAGTAAATAAATAGTAAATATGTTTAATTCCATAATTTTTATTTTATTTGTTCTGCCTCCCTTGGAAAGCCAGGGTAATTTTTCAAAAATTATGTGTTATTTTTAACTTATCTTCAAGACCAAATACATCAGTAACTTCCTCTTGGAAGCAAGTAAGTCAACGTTATCTCATTTCCCTCAGGAAGTTGTGGCTTTAAGCTCAGGAACACTTAGAGAAAAATCTGAGGAGAAGTAGACTTCCGTGGAATGCTCTGGATTGTCTATGCATTTCAATGAAGAACTTCAGAACAGGCACAGAATGTTTGAAAAATGTGTTCAGATGGCACGTGGCCTGGAGCTCTGTCGAAAGACCCCGCACCCCAATTTGTTAGTGACACAGCCAGCAATTAGAGCAAATGCAAACAGGATTTTTTAAACCCATTATCAATGGAATTTGCAGAGGATCCATGACCTAAAATATTGTTGGAACTTTTGAAGCTGGGAAATTGATTTAAATAAGTAATATTTAAATAAGTAAATGAATTTCCTTCAGAGCTATAAGATATCAAGTCAGTTGAGCAGAGGCTGGGTTCGCAAGTCACCAGGTGAAGCAGAGCTTTCCTGCTACAGCAATTTGTCTTTAACACGTGGACCGGAAGCACCATAGGCGCCACAGCGTGAGGCCAGCAACCTTGGGAAAGCTAAGGAGAAGATTCTGAGACAGAGGTCTTTTGCTATGCCCTACCTGGAAATTTGGGGTTGGGAAACACATGACTGAAAGTGCCCTGTTAAAACTTCCGGTTGGAAAGATTCTAGCCTCTACCCGGTCTCTGCGTCCTGCAGTCAGCAGTGCCCTTGAAGTCACTGCTACTTACTTACGGTGATATTTTACTGTTACAGCTACAACAGACCAGTCAGCAGCTTCATTTGAAATGGAAATGTCCCAGACTGGCTTCAGTGCTCACTATTCACAGGTGCGTGGGTCACTTAGTAGGAGATGAGGAATTTCCTCCCCTCAAAACAGCCCAGCTCTGTTATGCTGTGTAGAGCTCAAGGCATAAACACCTGTGGAAGCCACGTGATGTCTTTTTAATTCAAAATGGAAAAAGCCCTTCACAAGCTCCTTATTATATCTCACATAACTCATTATATTTTAGTTTGAGCTCTGCCTTATTAATTAATGTCTAACTCACTTGCTAAATATATGGAACGTATCATTTTCTCAGTGTCAAGATATCCAAGGTTCTTGATAGAATTCGTTAGGATTCTAAGTCTTAAGACTTTTTACAAACAAAGCAGTTGGTGTAGTTGGTGGAAGAAAAGGGATTATCATGTTTTTAAGGGAACATTGACATTTCAATGTACCCTTGTACTTCATAACATCGGGTAAGATACTTGCTATGCCTTGATTTCCTCTTCTGTAATGTGGGGATAGTAGTATCGCATCTCACTCATAGGGTTATTGTGAGGATTATATGAATTAATATATGTAAAGCACTCTGAGTAGTACCTATCACTTTGTTAATCTGTAATGGTTTATTCTTACTATTTTTATTAAATAATCATTGTTTTCTTTATTTGCATATGAGGACTGGGTCATGCTTGGGGCAGTAGGAGCCTATGACTGGAACGGGACAGTTGTCATGCAGAAGGCTAATCAAATCATAATCCCTCAAAACACAACCTTTCAAGTTGAGTCCACCAAAAAGAATGAACCTCTTGCTTCTTATTTAGGTAAGGTCTTTATGTAATTATAGTAGGTTTTTCTGCTATTTTTTGATACTGTTTACTTATATTTCTATAGGTTTAAACCATGTAATAAAGTGACTTTGTAGATTTAGGCAGTTTAGGGACTTGTGCAAGGTTTCAGACTTCCAAACACCCTTAGTAAGACAAAGTATAGAACCTGCAGGTTACTTTTTCTTAATAGTAGTATCCAGAACAAGGAATAGTATGCTACATCCACTTTATGAGGTCTCCCCATGTCTGATAATCATCTTTAAATACAAGAAGAGCTGACCTGGCAGATAGGAAATAAAGGTAGAAAAATGAAACCTTGACTTTGTTTATAACCTAATGACTACAGTCTCGAATTTTATTGTTAGTTCTTTCTATGGCTCCTGATTTTGAAAGAAATGAAGAATTTTAAGAATATTAGAACTTTCAGGGCCCAGAGATTCAGCTCAGTGGTTCTGGTGCCTGCCTCGCAAGTGTAAGGTCCTGAGTTGATCCTCAGAAACCACATACAATGCTGGGCGTGGAGACTCATGCCCACCAGCCATCAATACCACATACCACAGTGCCGGGCACGGTGGCTCACGCCTGTTATCCCAGCACTTGGGAGGCAGTGGCAGGAGGATTGCTGAGTTTGAGGCTTGCCTGGGCTACATAGTGAGCTCAGGGCCAGCCTGAACTACAAAGCGAGACCCTGTCTCAAAAAAAAAAAGAATTTTAGAACTTTCTTTGAATAGTGCTATTCACAATCAGACAGATATGGGATTTATGCCCAGTGATGCAACATCATCCCAACTTCTAAAGACTTCTCAAGAATGAGAAGATTTATGTCTGAATGTCTGATACCCTCTTCAGGATCTGTATCAGTCTGAAAGCTGTCTGGGGTTCACTTCTTTGTCACTGGAGAAAGATCTCCATGAATAGCTGGGAGAACCTAACTGGAAATATCCATTTATTCATCATCCTATCCCAAAGACAAAAATGACAAACTAAAATGTGCCAGTAGAAGACTATTTAGGGAATATAGTTCTGGAAACATTTCTTTCTTACAAGTCTATCTCTATTTTTTTTTTTTGAGACAAGTTCTCACTTTATAGTTCAGGCTGGCCCTGAGCTCACTATGTAGCCCAAACTGGCCTTGAACTTAGAGCAATTCTTCTTCCTCTGCCTCCTGAGTGCTGGGATTATAAGGATGAGCCACCATGCCTGGAATTATAGTATATGGTACCGAGGATTGAACTCCAGATCTTGTGTTTATGAAGCAGATGCTGGAACCACTGAGCTAAATCTCTGGGCCTATCGCTTCTCAGCCTTTTGGCTAAGATCAAGTGTAAATCTCTGGGCCAAATCTCTTTCTTAAAACATGAAAATATTGTAGGGTAGAAAACAAAGTATACTTTGCATGTCTTTGAACTATTTGGAAGATCATGGCATAAAATATCAGTTGGGTTTAACATTGCTATCAGATTTTATCATTAAGAGAGTTCTAGTGTATTCTTAGCATTTCCAAATTAAGAAACCATAGGATGGTGCCATTACGTCACAGTCACCTATCATGTGTCTGAACTACAATCCATTGTTTAGTTCTTATTCTAGTGTTCATTTCATCATACAAAATACCTGGTTATGGATTAAGGAAATTCCACATAAATGCTGATATCTGTAAAGTGGCAAAAATTGAACTGTAAGTTAGAAAAAGCAGGATGAATAAGGAATATCTTTTTTTGATGAGTCTAAAGAAATAAAGACATTATTAATATGTTATGTGCTGTATCACAGAAAACTGCAAGAGAGTAGAATATTAGAGTACATATCTTCTAGAAATTCTTCTTATCCTAAGATTCTATGAAACAGTTGTATGTGAAATATTTTGTAATTGATTAAACCAAGGCCTCTTTCCTCGGTAAAACAATTACAGAAATTTCACCTATGCATAAAATGGATGGCCTGTAAAGTGGTATAACGCATTAAGAAAGACATTGGAAGATATACTTACCATGTCTTAGAAAAGATCACACTACATTGACCTGGAAATTTCAATTTTGCATGTCTAATTTAAAAACACATCCAGTATTAATAACACACTGGCCTACATTTCACTTCTGAGGATCTAACTTAAAAAGTAAATCCAATATTTAAAAATGATGAGTGAATAGTTATTCCTATTGTGTTGGTACTTATGATCCTGGAGAAAATGAAATTATCTCAAGTGAGTAAAATTACAAGATAATCAAATAAATGGTAAATTCATTTAGCAGGACATTATACATCCATCAGAATAAAAGTCCTGACATTGCTAATGCTATAATACTAAGAGCTGGAAGTGATTATGGTGCTGACCATCCAGTTAAGGGTCTCTAAATTGTAGAGACTTGTGTTTGCTTTCAGACTCTGTTCCTGTGACTGAACAAATAACCCTGCAAAGTCTCAAATTAATTATTTCTAAAATGGCTAAAATTGTACTGCATATGTAATTTGCATTGTTATAAAGATTCAATTAAATTATAACTATAAAATGCTTGCTCAGTACTGTGCCAAAGAGACAGTGAGCACTCGGTGGATCTTGTTTATAATTTGGTGTTATGTGGTGTTATATAATGAACATCCCTCTTATCTTAGTATCATACTAAGTAAAACGATGACTCCAAAGGTATCTGCACCCTAATTCTTGGACCCATGAACATGTTGCTGTATGTGGCAAAGGAAACTTGGTAAATGTAATTAGGATTTTTAGATGGGGAAATTTATCCTGATCTAGGTAATGTGGCCCAGTGTAATCAAATATCCTTAAAATCCAAAACCTTCTCCTGGATGTAGTCAGAGAGAGGAAAAAATATATAAAAATTCTCAAAAGAAGGCAATGTTCAAGATTTTCATATGGAGGAAGGAACTTCAAGTCATGGGTGATCTCTGGAAGCTAGAAAGGGCGAGGAAATGGATTCTCCTCTATGGTCTCCAGAAAAAAAGCATAGCTCTGTTCAGTTTGATTTTAGCCCAGGGATAATTACATTAGACTTCCAACTTACAGAATTGTATGATAATACACTTACATTGCCATGAACCACCAAGTTTATGATAATTTATTATAGCAGCAATGGAAAACTAATACAGATGTATGGAATAAGGGTAGGTGACATTAATACTATTTAAACTAACTACTGAGTACTTATAAAATTACAGATATTAACGAGGTCCTGAGTTCAATTCCTGGTACCAAGAAAATTAAAGACATTGTCTGGAGTCCACAAATGTATGTGACATGGTCACTACTCAGGCAATTCACATATTTTATTTATAGAATACTGCAGTTTTTTTGGTATTCTGAATAATTATTATGCGATTAAATTCCTTTAAAACAAATAAATCTTAGAATCCTAAATTTGTTGTTCCGCTAAAGCCTCATTTGGTGGTTGGCTAAAGAAAAATTAGAGAATTTAATATTTGAATATATCAGCCAAATGAAAAAACATTAAAACAACTCATTTCTGGTTACAGTACTTACTCTATGTGATTTGTTTTGTCAGTTATGCCCAAATAAAAATAAAAAGTACTGTTTCAAAAGTATGTGTATATTATGACTCCTTTACGCCCAGAAAAGGAAATTTTTGTATATGTTCACTACAATGTGCTGAGATGAATTGTTTTCTGTTCAAGAAATCATTTCACTGGCTGATTCAGAAGTTAGCATAAGACATTTTGCCAACATAAAGTCTAATATAAGATTTCTTCCAAAATAGAAAAGCACTGAGCAAAGGCAAGAGGCAGGGAGGAAAGACTTGTTTTGTTTTGTTTAAAAATATTATTCTAAATCTGAAACGAGGATATCAAAATGTTTCCTTATAAAAAGAAAAGCTTAAGAGATTGAACACATCACTTTGCAATCCATATGAATTTCAAGTTGTGAGATCACAGAAAATCCTATGAGAGAAGCAAAGTGAAAGGTGAATGCTCTGTAAAAAGCCATACACGAATCCATGCAAATCAGAATGACGAAAGAACAGAAGCTACTGACGTGTCTTTCAGGACGTGGTCATACGCTTGTCCTCCGGAGGCAGCTAGCCTGTCTCCACGTGCACTTAGCAAGTGGGTCTGCAGGTGAGAACGCACCCGAGGCTGTGTTCCCTGCCTCCTCCACAGTTTGTTCATTTCAACCGACAGATTCCAAAGGAACAGAAAGAAATGAGGCAAAGGCATGGCTTCAGCGCAGCTCAGGACTATTTCTCATCATTTCACCACCTCACACTTCTTCCAAAAAGGGAATTACTAGAGCTGACAGAACTTACCCTTCATAAATCCATGCACAGAGCCGCAACATCCACTTTTTTCTCTTCCATCTTGTGATTTTCCTTTTCAGGAAGCAATACTGAACTTAAATGTTGTTTATTATTTATCTCTCATTAAAATTAGCCTTGGGCTAAGGATTTAGCTCAAGTAGTACCATGCCTACTTTGGAAGCACAAGGGCCCGAGTTCAGGCCCTGGTATCAAAAAATAAAAATAAAAAATGAATAAACTTAGCCTTTGTTATGGCCTTCTTTTTCTCTCCCTTTTTATTATCTTTAATTACCTGACCCGCAATAAGAAACTACAGGTTTCTAACAATTGCTATCCCTATGATATATCAGTAATATTTGTAGTAATCAAATGCAAACTATGAAATTCAATCACACATGTCAATGAAGAGTCAATTCAAAAGAGAAATGATCACACATATAAAAACTGTCCAAGTCTCAAACATAATTTTCAATTTATTTTTAAAGCAGTCATTCACTTGCTTGCATTCATAGCTCTGAAAATTAAAGAAAGTAATAAAAATTAACATGTATTAACCTTTCCCTACTAATTCCATTTATTTTTTTTATTTTTATTTTTATTTTTATTTTTTGAGACAGTGTCTCGCTTTGTAGTTCAGGCTGGCATTGAGCTCACTATGGAGCCCAGGCAAACCTGGAACTCAGCAATCCTTCTGCCTCTGCCTCACGAGTGCTGGGATGACAGGTGTGAGCCACCACTCCCAGCACTGTGGTATGCGGTGTTGATGGTTGGTGGGCGTGAGTCACCATGCCTGGTATTGTTGTATGTGGTTACCGGGATTGAACTCAGGACCTTGTACTTGTGAGGCAGGCACCGGAACCACTGAGCTAAATCTCTGGCCCTCCACTTCATTTTTTATATTTCTTAGTAGAGTGGCATGAAATAATACTGCTCTTGCTTTGCACAAAATACACACAAAATAAAGTAACATCATAAAAAGAGTATTCAGAATTTTAAATACCATGAAGACAGTGAGTGTAATCAGACATATAAATATAGTTGAAGAGCAGCATTAATCAAACACATTAAAGTCACACAAGGTACTGTTCTATGAAGTTTAACACCAATTAAACATTCTCAAATTTCAACAACAGTAATGATACACAATGTCTAGCAAGGTGCTACAAAACTAGTCTCTCATACAGCTGTTCGTACATTAAACTAGAACAAATGTTCTGGAAACAATTTGCTGGACACTATAAGGGCTGTTAAAACTTTGATACAGTAATTTATTCTTTGAAATTTTGTGTCCAAAAAAAATCCAAAACAAGAAAATATATTAAATGTTCAAAGATGTCTTTGGAAGCTTAAGTATAATACTAAAAAATTAAAAGCCCTCTACATTCTAGTATTACATCAAGGAACCGCCAAGTAGTAAACACACCTTTATGGTCTTAGCTCAGAGAAATAACCTTCAACCATTTAAAATTACACTAAAAATGTAGGTAGCAATTAAGAAAATGCTTATATTTTCTATAATCCCAACACTGTTATTGTTAATGTATATAGCACAGGTGCTCGGATTCACATAAAACATAATTGATTAACTTGAGAATGGTGAACTGAGGGTCATCAGTATATGTGAGGCACTTTCTTTTCTTGTCATCACTTATTTTTGAGTTTAAAGAGTGAAATGCTGAGGGTTGGAATACTTTTCAGAGTAAATTAGCTGAGGTAGGTAATCAGAGAATATACTAGAAGACTCTAACATAAACAAATTCTTACATGAATTTAAAAATTATTTTTTTAAAAAAGGGAAGTCAGGGCCCAGGATTTAGCTCAGTGGTTCTGCTGTTTGCCTGGCAAACACAAGGTACCATGTTTGATCCCCAGTACCACATATCACAATGCCAGGTGTAGTGGCTCACACCTCTAATTCCAACACTCAGGAGGCAGAGACAGAAGGATTGTTGTGAGTTTAAGGCTTGCCTGGGCTACATAGAAAGCTCAGGGCCAGCCTGAACTACAAAGCAAGACCCTGTCTCAGAAAAGCTTGAAGGAAAGGAGAGAGAGAGAGAGAGAGAGAGAGGGAGGGAGGGAGAGGGAGAGAGAGAGAGGGAGAGGGGGAGAGAGAGAGAGAGAGAGAGAGAGAGAGAGAGAGAGAGAGAGAGAGAGAGGGAGGGGGAGAGAGAGAGAGAGAGAGAGAGAGAGAGAGAGAGAGAGAGAGAGAGAAAGGGAAAGAAAGAAAAAAGAAAGAAAAGAAAGAGAGAAAGGAAGAAAAACAAAAGTCGATGGGCTGGGGATTTAGCTTAGTGGTGCCGTGCCTGCCTCAAAAATGCAAGGTCCTAAGTTTGACTACTGTTTCACTGTTAGAGAGAGAGAAAGAGAGAGTCTACATAAAATAAAGTGGTTCTCCCAGGCATTTAAAGTGGCTGATGATATACAATACGGAGACTTTAAGCAGACAGATGTACACCTAGAGTCTCTCTTCTGTAGGTTACACAGTAAACTCTGCCACTGCTTCCGGAGATGTGCTCTATGTTGCGGGACAGCCTCGATACAATCACACAGGCCAGGTCATCATCTATAGGATGGAAGGTGGAGACATCAGGATTCTCCAGACACTCAGAGGAGAGCAGGTAAACATGACAAATATTCTTTTAAGTTAAACTACTATGTTCTATGTCCTATACTTTTAAAATGTAATAAATGCATCAATTTTCTGCTGAGAACAGGGGCCCATGCTAAATTCCTTAGAAGGAAGTAAAGGGTCTACATTTTTTTTTTTTTTTTTTGAGACAGGGCCTCATTTTGTAGTTCAGGCTGGCCCTGAGCTCACTATGTAGCCCAGGCAAGCCCGGAACTCAGCAATCCTCCTGTCTCTGCCTCCTGAGTGCTGGGATTACAGGCGTGAGCTACCACGCCCGGCACTGTGGTATGTGGCATTTGATTGCTGGTGGGCGTGAGTCACCATGCCCCGCATTCTATGTGGTTACTGGGATCGAACTCAGGACCTTGTGCTTGTGAGGCAGGCGCTGGAAGCACTGAGCTAAATCTCTGGCCCAAGGGTCTGCATTTTTGATGTCATGAATTACTTCAATTGCATGAGACTAGAGCAAAGATGAACAGATGATAGGTATAGATAGAGTTATACAAAACTTACTAAAGAAAAAAGCTCTAAAATATTAACAAGCATAAAAATGCCAACAGCACACATACTATATTCAGAAAATAGAAAATTGAAATTGGTGCAGAGAGTCTTAAGAAATTAAATTTGAGGTGAGTCTTAAAGCAAAGATAGAATATAGATAAGTAGTAAGGTAATTGAAAGAGAGCTAAAGAGATAACATGAACCCCAATTGTGTGACATTTTGAGTGACAAAATAAAAATTTAGATTATCTCCCAGAAGCAACTGAAAATTCTTAGGTAACAAACATTAAAAGTAGTATAGAACACAAGATACACACAGGTATGCATCAAAGCGTACAATATTTTTTAGGCTGAAATACCTTACTATGTCATTTTGAGTTATTTTGTAATAACTTGGTTAACTTTTGACCCCTGTCATAATTTTCTATATTTTCCAAATGTTCTAAAATGAGGCTGTATTGACTTTATTCTGGCGTCTTAAAGGAGTTTTCTTTTGGGGCTTTCATAAACATTTCCACTAAGGGGACTACACAGCAAGGGCTCACTCCACGTGGGACCTCTGTAAAAGTCCTGGCTGCGGCTCAGCCTGGCACACAGTCCCGTGGCCGGAAAACTCACAGCAGGCCTAGAAGCATCCTTGGCTCCAGGGCTTTGTGCCCCAGAGTGGAGAGGGCCCATATGAAGATAACAGCAACAAAGAATGGACTCTAGACACAAATAAAGTGGGACTGAAAAAGTAAAATTCAACATGTTAGATGACATCTCAGATCTGTTACTGTTCTGGGCAAAGCACAAGGAAGTGAGAAATTCTGGCTAATCTGCAGTTTC